>JADGJL010000050.1:29209-55325 GCA_027600665.1 Irineochytrium annulatum
TCGATACTCAGGTGATTAAAGTCCTCATTTCTTTCAGTGCGCATGGATGGCGTTATGGCCGTGTTGGCAGGCCTGGTCGAATCGGGTGTCGGTGAAGTGGCGGGCAGTCCCTTGCCGTTTGTTCGAAGTTGTCGAAGTGGAAGAACATTCTCCGCGATCGTCCAAGCCTTGCCTGGCCTTGATCAACCCCCTCCCACCCCTCACCGCCAGCTATTGAATTCCTGACCGGCCGCGTTGCTCATCCCGCCGTCGTCATGTCGCTCCCGTAAGTTCCGTTTCGCGGTCGCTGGGGAGGGGGCCTCGTCGTGTATGATCATTGCCTGCGTGTGGCTGATGGCTGAGACCTTCTCGCTGACAGGTACGAGGTCTGCGCGAATGCGCCAAACTTCCCGCAATGTGAGTATCTGTTAAATGATCTCTGCTGGTGGAAGCCGCGTTGGAAGCTGCAGAGTCGATCTGCCCTCCTTCACCCTCTCTGACTTCATTTCTCGCTCATACAGGCAACGCCGTCTACCAGGACCCTGTCCTCAAGATCCAGCGCATTCCAGACCCCCCGATCGTGCCCCTCTGGACGAAAGCCATGACGAACCTGTTTCAGAACAACCCGGACCTAAACCCGGACGTTCTGAACCTCCCGCCCATACCGCCCGCGCCGGTTTCGGGCGGCGGGGCAAACTGGGCGTCGACAAGTAACATTACGGCGCCGTCTTACACGAAGACGCCCGTCTGGGACGTCACGGACCCGTATGTCGAGGCATGCAGCTGTCCGCCGGGGAAGTGGGCTGTCACGTATGTATTTTTGGGAGCGTTTACGAGAGAGGAGTATGAAGAACAAAGAAGAAGAAGTTTCTTGCGGAAGGCACATCAACCCCGCTTGGTCGATTGGTGAATATTAGGGATGGCGCTAACGTATAAATTGTAGGTACGACGACGGCCCGTTACAGTACGAAGCCGAGTTCCTGGCGACGCTCGCTAGCATGAACGTCAAGGCCAGCTTCTTTGTCCTCGGATCGAACGTACTCAACTATCAGCAAAGTCTGAAGGATGCATACGCCGCGGGACATCAGATTGGGATTCACGTGAGTTCTCAGGGACTTCGAGGCGTGGTGGAGTAGAAGCTTTAATTCGCTGATCCGCATTCGCAGACGTGGACCCACCCGTATACGACGACCAGATCGACGGACGAGATCGTCGCTGAGACCATCTATGCGGCCATGGCGATTTACAGCGTGATTGGGCAGGTGCCCAGATATTGGCGGCCACCCAAAGGCGACATTGACAGTTGGTTCATCTTTACAATTTGATCCGCAGCCCCCTCCCCTGACACTAACGCCCCTCCAGACCGCGTCCGGGGCATCATGAGCGCGCTCGGCCTCCGCGTCGCGATGTGGAACGTGGACTCTAAGGACTGGACCATCAACGGCACCGGCCAACTCTACCCCTGGACGGCGCAGAACGCGACCGACGTCCTCGCCTCTGTCTTCAAATACGGCTACTACGTCAACTACTGGGGCGGCGGCGGCGATATCTCCACGCCCGCGCTATGGACGAACCTCACCTGGCTCCCCGGCGGCCCCAACTACCAAGGCTTCATCTCCCTTGAGCATGAGCTCACGGACGGCGATCACGCCCTCAGCGTCCAGTACCTCAACACTATCTTCAACACGCCCTTCACCCACTTCAACCCCGGCACCAACCCAAACGGCGGCAAGTTCGTCCCCGCGCTGTTCTACGAGTGCGATCAGGCGCTCGGCGCGGCGGCGACGCCGTACCTGAGCACCGCGGACCCGTTCTACAACCTCGTCACCTACTGGTACTCGAAGCTGCCCATCACCCAGGCCGTCATGAGCGCCACCGACGGCGTGTATCAGTTCGGGCAGCCCGTCGCGAACACGACGGACCCACTCAGCACGGGAGGCTCGGGGAACGGCGGCGGTGGGGTGACGGCCGGCGGCGCGTCGGGGACGCCGGGGGCGTCTGTTACGGCGACGTCGACGAAGAAGTCGTCCGGGCCGGCGATGGTGGAGGTGTCGAGGGGTGGCGTGTTGGCGGTCGTGGTGACTGTCGTCGCCGTGTTGGCGGCGGTAGGGCTTGCTTGAGCCGGCCGTTTTTCTTCTTGATTCCTTTTTGTCACTCTCTGTGTACCTTGTGTATCATTTACCCCTTCATTTTCTCTCTGTTCTAGTAAGTGGTGACTTGCCTAACGTATCCTATGAACCTTAGTTGCGCTCGTTGATCGCTTCTTCGCATGCAGGCCTTCGGGCCATTTCCACTTTCCTTGCATTTAACTTCTCTCCTTCGGGTTTTATTTGTCTAATATGTTTGTACTTCTGCTTGTGCTTAGGGGTTCCAAGGTCTTCTGCTTCTTTAGGTATTAACTTGTTGAACGGTTGAACATCTTCGTCGTAGTTATGAAACCTGCCGCAGTGCGGTTTTTGTTGGTTTCGGCGTACATGAAGCTGGATTTTCGAACTTCCTAGCCAACGTTGTATTCGCAGTTATTTGCATCATCGCCTTTTGGCGTCACTACCTTTCTTTGGCATTGAGACGCAGCAATTATTGGAGAAATATTCCTCCACTCGCTGCTCCTTTGGTCTATATTCACTTCTGTTTGATCTAAGCCGTTTTTGACGCGTAAATGTCCAGACCGTTGCCGGGTGCGCACACACTCATCAAGACCTCGGAATGGTGAATTTGTACCCGTGGTTTTATCCGTAATGGTTCTTCCGCATCGTTGTTTCGTGCAGCCCACAAATATCTGTTGAACTGACGTACTAAAGAGAGCCCTAAGTGTATTCAATCCGCAATCATAACTACAACATGACGGTATGCAAAACTCCACAGCCACCCAACGCATTCTGATAACCACCGCGCCATCACGGCGCCGCGGCGGGTACCATCCCCTTGAACTCCTTGCTGTCGATCAACTCCTTCACGATATCCAGCCCACCAACGAGCTCCCCGTTCACGTATAACTGCGGGAACGTGGGCCAGTTGCTGAACTCCTTCAAGCCCGACCGGACCTCGTCGTCCTCGAGGATGTCAAAGGTCTCAAAGTCGACGCCCTCGTCTTGGATCAGTTTAACGATCTAGAAGGCAAAAACGCAAATTCAATGATCAGACTTCCTAACGCGCTGGAATCGAGAAAAATCTCGTCTTCACCTGCCGAGAGAACCCGCACCGCGGCGCGTCGGGGTTCCCCTTCATGAACAACATGACGGGCGCTTGGTGCGTGAGCCTGGTCAGCTTCGTCTTGAGGTCCTCCTCCTGCGGCACCATCTTCTGAAACTCCCCGGACGCCACCAGTTCCTTCACGATATCCAGACCGCCCACAAGTTCACCGCCGATGTAAACTTTAAGACATTTAGACAGTTAGTAAAATTCCGATTTTCTTTCCTCCGTTGCCCCATTTGCTGCTCCTTACCCATCCTCCCTTCCTTCGTTACTCTGTCCCCCCTCCCACATCCATTGCTTCGCTCCTTTCCAAGTCTTCCAACTTCATCATTTCTCCTTCTCTCCTTCCTTAGTTCACCGATATCACCCCCTTCGTTCCTTTCCCTTTACTCCATCAATAGTTCAATGCCCCCATCCATTCTTTCCCCTCTCCATCCCTCATCATACCTTGCGGGAACGTCGGCCAATTACTAAACTCCTTCAACCCCGCCCTCACGACCTCATCCGCCAAGATGTTAAAGCTCCCATACGGCACGTTGTGCTCGGTCAGGATCTCGATCAGCTGCCTCGAGAACCCGCAGCGGGGCTGATCCGGCGTCCCCTTGATGAAGATCATGACCTGGTTCGAGGACACGAGCTTACGGAGCCGCTGGTCCAGCTGCGACTTTGTCAAGTTCGTAGAGGTGGTGTTGGTGGTAGTCGCGGATGGGGTGGTGGTGGGGACGGAGGCTGTCTTGGCATGCTTCTCGGTCGTGGTGGTCAGGAGGGGGGCGTTGGCGCCTTCGATCCTGTCGAGGATCTTACCATCCTGTTGACCCGTATGGTTATGTCACCTCATTTAACACAATCGTATAAGAACCTTAAAAAAAAGGAAGGTCGGGACCGCAGCAATCTCGGTCTCCTCAGAGATTTCGGGGAACTCTTCGGCCTCAATCTAAGGAAAAAGCATTGAGCATTTACTGGGGATTACAGCGAAAGACCATGCATCCGTCATACCTTCAGGAATTGGAGTGCCGGAAACTTGTTGGACAGCTCATCAAAAACCTGCATGCATTCAGGAGTCAGCCCCAGTGCTTCCCACCAGTCGTATCGCCACGCACCAAGTTCATGTCCTGACATTGCTGGGCCCATGTTGCATGAAAGTTGATCACCGACGTGAGAGCGGCGCCCTTCGTGCCCGTCGTGAGCGACCTGTACTGCTCTGTCGAGGAGATGTCGATAACGTTGTTCTTGGCCATGCTAAATTCGATTTCGAATCTGATCTGCAGAATGAGACCTCCCCGCAGAATTCGCGATTTGACAATGGCGGCTTGACAGGCCGGCTGTGGAATCGAAATCGATCTCGCTCCAGCTGCAGCGCGCGAAAAATATGCCGAGGCTGACCTCCCACCTCCTCTCGCACGCTCCCGCGTCCTTCGCGCTCGCGACCACCCACCCCTGGTTGAAGCTCGCGGGAACTTCCTCGCTCCAACCGTCTGCCCTCCTCGCCTGGCTTTCCCAGGACCGCCTCTACGCCCTCAACTACGTCTCCTTCATCGGCTCCCTTCTGGCCAAGATCGCGATCCCCACCACGGCCGATCGCGAAACGACCTTGGAATGGAGGATCGTCAGCACGCTGATCGACGCGCTGACCAACATCAGGCGCGAGGTCGGCATGTTCGAGGACGTGCTGCGTGGGGAGTTTGGGTGGCGGGAGGGTGGGGAGACGCCGAGGATGGAGACAAGGGCTTACGCGGACGTGTTTGCTGGCGCCGCGGCGTCCAGCAAGTCGATTCTGGAGGGGATGACAGTGCTGTGGGCGACGGAGAGATGCTATCTGGAGGCGTGGAGGTTTGCCAAGAGCCAACCTTTGTCGGCGGCATTGGCGGCCAAAGATGAGAAGGACGTAATGCGGGATACTTTGATCCCGAACTGGACAAGCGACGAGTTTGTGGAATTCGTTGACACTATTGGAGATTTGGTCGACGAGCTTGCTGCCAAGGTCGAGGAGGGTGGATCCGAGTGGAAGAAGGCGGAAGAGGCATGGAGGCAGGTCCTTTGGGCTGAGGAGAGGTTCTGGCCGACTGTTTAACTGGCGGAGAATGGTTGGGCGGACGAAAAGGTTCTGGCGCAGTGTGTGAATTGGCGGAGATGGGGCGCGTGAAGTTATGGCCGCATGTGTGCATTGTGGGATTCTGGCTGCAAGTGTGAAGTGATAAAGAAGGTTTAAGATGCAGTAAAGTTATGGCCGCCGTTTGAATCGATGGAGAAAAATGGGAGTTTTACGGGATATCTTGCTCCTTCTCAGAACACAGGACGACGAGAGACGTACATCAATGAACGGGACCAGGTGAAACGGGGCAGGGCTAAGCGGCAAGCGGCCTCCTGGTCTCCCGCCGGGTGATGACGGTGGGCCCATCCGATGGCGAGGTGCGTGAGATGGCCGCAGTGCTTTTAAACACCGCAAGCGACGGTTCCGGCCTTTGGGAAGTCATTGAAGAGCGAATCGCCGTCGTACTTGAGGTGACGGCACGGCTGAGGGTAAGGGCGGAGCTCCGGGAAAGCGGGAGCTGGCATTACCATTGCGGGAGTTTAATAGTGGATCTTAAGCAAGAACGAGTATTAGCTAATTTTCGGACCACATTGGCCAATAGTGCTTCTAGGGGAGAGCACAAGCATTTGGCCGTCCGTTCAACGAGGTCGTCAAGGCCTGACACGAACCGACCTCTGACTGTCTGGGGCACGCCGACAAATTCCTTCGGCGGCGTGATGACGAGTGGCCGCGGCGGAGACAGGACACGCTGTCATCGTGCTGACCGCTGGTCAATTGAGAATGATGTGGGCTCCGACGTGTCAGGTATTCAAGTCGCTGCTGGTCATCGTCAGCTGCGTAAATGTTACGCCGCTTTCTGATCGCAGTGCGAATTCTGCTGTGGCCGTCCTGCGCCCAGACTGAGCGCGACGCACACAAACATACATTCTTTGAAGTTGAAAGGTAGCGGCGTCGATTCGATTTTCAATGATGACAAGATCCGGTCAGGCTTGATGGTGTTTAGCAACCGACCGAAGCTGTTGTACACGAACGAGAGCTAGTGGAAGGTGTTGATAGCGTGAAGCAGCTAATTGACATTGGATGTTCAGGAGGGTCTCTGTCTGTGTTAGACCATGCTTAAGGTAGGGGATTATTTGCATACAAATATATGTTTTAATGCTCTTTCAAAAGCGTCACTCTGCTTGGGTGTACCGCCTTATATATAAGCTCTTAAGGCCCTGCTACTGCTAAGTCGCAACAACCAGCGTCACACAACCCGATCGCTATCCTTCTCCATCACGCGTTGACCGCGTTGCAATGCCGAATAACCTGGCTGGTTAAATACAGTCGTCCACACTCAGCAGCATTTCGCATGATCGGCTTCGTTTGCCGTTTAACCCCATCGGCAGGTGAAAACAAAAGAAGTGCCGAGTTCTCCGAAATGTTCTATCAAGATGAATCAGCGTTAGATTGACGGTCATGATCGAACCACAACAGAACCACAACAAACCGCGCTGACGGGTCGGGGCAGTCGGGGTATTCATAAACTTGGGCGCGGACTTCAGGAGAGGGTGGAATCCGACGAGTTGGGAAGGAAGGCCGTCATTGGGAAAGCTTGCACGGTGATGCTTCTTGACAAGAGCATCCACATCGGTCCCACAGCTACTGCCGATCTTCCTGGTCATGACGAAATTAGTCCCAGCTCCGACCATGACTGGCCGAGAATGAGCTCCTACCGTCGCTTTTTCACCTACATTTGAGGTCACGTTGCTACACACTGTTAGGCACCTTCCACATCATTTGACGACTCTGAGAATGTCATGTTGAGAATCGCTCCATTAAATTTCTGTTGCTAGCCCTCACCATTATCAGCAGCCAAACTTCCGATCTGAACAACCGAACGAAAGCAACATATATATTGAGCTGCACGTTGATTAACGAGAATCAAATCGAACGTCAGGAGCAGGGAGGAAGTGAGACTTACAAGCGAGCGATGAAGAAAACCGGTAAGGGAAGAAAAGTAGATGACAAAAAGCAACTTGATTTCTCACCTTCTTCCCATCATCGATTTCTTGTCAAGAACCCGAAGGGCAAAAAGGACGCAGGGTGAGAAAATGGAGGCAGGAGAACTCAAAAAGATTTAGTAAGTGATTTTAAAGCTGAAGCGGGGGATGACAAGCATTGGAGCTTTTCACTTCCAAGCAAAATAAAAATTGATCGTAATCAGGAAATACACCAAACATTCAGGATAGAAGACGTAAGCAAAAAAATAAAATAGAATAAGGTTGACATTAGAAACATAAAACTTCCCGGACAGTCTGCCACAGCCCTTATCACATAACACAAAATCCAAAAACCTTTGTACCACGCGAAGGCCAGTAACAGAGCCACAACCGCCAACGGAACAGCTAAGTAATACAAATGCTACTACGTATAAGGTCTCCTCTCTTCATCCTCCGTCGTCAGATAGCTAGCCTCCCTTGCCATGTCCCGAGCGCCATTCCCCCACATATCCCCAAAGGCTGACCCGTTCCTCATAACAGCTTGATCGAACATCGAGTGGGCGATATTGTACCCGGGTATAGACCCATTTGCCCCTCCCATAACCGACCCCAGCCCTCCGCCACCGCCTATCCCGGCCTCCTCCGGTTGGGAGAAGTACGACGACGGCGGAAGCGGCGACTTCTTCCTCCCGACCCCGACAGCGAAGGCGGACCCGGATGCGGAGGCCTGCGCCGACGAGTCGCACGTCAACACCCCCGGGTTCAATATCGTCATCATTTGAATCCTCAATCGATCTGACTCCTCCGTGCTCATCCCCGTGGACCCCTGGTTGCTCTCGGGCATGTCCGAGTTACCCTCCAACCCGCCAGCCCAGATCCCATTCGCAACGCCAACGAGACCCTCCCCCAAACTGCGTTGCCGCATATGGTTAGGGTGTTGCGCATAGCCGACGGATGCACCGGTGGCGATGGAGACGGACGGCTGTTGCTGCGCACTGCCGACGACCCCACCAGCTGTCAAGATCGGGCCGCCACCGCTCATGGTCGAAACCGTAAACGCTGGGGTGCTCATGGTCCTAATTCGCGACGACGCCAAATCCGAATCAAAGTACCCAAGACCCCCGGTGGTAGCCGGAACATGATAAGGCGATACACTGACGTGGTGAAGGTAGTGATGATGATGGTGATGTTGCGGCTGCTGTTGCTGTTGAGGTTGTTGCATGTGGGATACGTACATGGGTTGTTGGTACCGGTAGTCCCCGTCCATGAACCGGCTCATTCCGTCACCATAGCCAAAATTCTCCATCGGCCTGTGGCCCATAAATGAACCTGACATAGCCTCCTGTTGCTGTGATACAGAGGTGGACGTGGAAAATGCAGGCATTGCCAACGATGACGACACTGGCGGGGCGGCGGACGTCGAAGGGTCGTAGTAGAATGATCGGGTCGAATTTAAGCCCACCATACCGGATTGCGAACTGTTCATGTAGGCTTCCGGGAAAGCTCTGCCGTTCAATTGTCCGTTGGCGTTCAACCCTTGCACGGTCGTAGGTGGAAGCGACGACGGCCCGGGGGATATCGGGGACAGAAGGCTTTGAAACGATCCGCCTGTATAGCTGGCATTCGCGTTCGCGACGACTGATCCAGGTGTTTCCACCGAGTTAAAGGCCGAAAACCCGTAATCGTTCAGAAGCTGCTGGTGCGATATTGACGTGGTAGACATCACTCGCTTCGGCGGGCTCGCCGGGCGCGGCCTCCCTGGTCCGACAGGGAAGCCCGGGGGGAACGAAGGCGAAGATGGTGACGACGGCTTCATCAGCGGGATCGCTCCGATCGGCGACTCGGGACCTCTTCCGCCGGATCCGAAGCGGTCTCCGTAACCACGCCCAAGGCTTTGCTGTAGGATATGGTGGCCGTAGTCGTACCCTAACGGATCGATGCCTTTCCGGTCCTCATCATCCTCCGAGTGCGGGTGATGGTGCGCAGCAGCAGCCTCCATCAACAGACTCTCGTCGTTCAAATATGCGTCCTTGTCGATACCAAGTACGTCATATTGCCAACTACTGGAGAAAGACCCATCCTCCTGTCTTGCCACCTCCGGCGCATCTTCGTGTTCTAGTTTTGGTGCGTCCACTAATGGCGCCAATTCCGCCACCTCTACCTTCATCTCCAGCTTCCCGGCACCGTCTGTCTCCGCCACCAACGGCACCAAGGCAGGAGAAGCCTCCACCTCGGCTTCTTCCCTCAAATCTGGAGCCGCCTCCGAAATATCGTCCGCCTCGTCCTCCCAGTCTTCCGGCGGTGACTTGCCCCTCTGTATCAGCCTCAACACGCCTGCATGCTGCTCACCCAATTCCTTCTCCATCGGCAAGATCGATGTTACTTCGACAGAGTTAGGCGGTGGATTTCGGTCCGTCGCTCGCATTGGTACGGTCGCCGGCATCGGGTCACTTGTCTTTACAGGCACTTTCGCAGCTGGAGCCTCGGATTTACTCGCGGCAGTTGGTTTCTCGGCCACTGTACCAGCGACCGCAGCGGTCGGAGGCGGAGATGATGACGCCACTGACTCCCGAAGCTTCGTCGATTTCGGGGAAGCCTGCGCCCCGGTGGGCTTCCTCTCCACCTCCCGTAGCGGTGCCAACGGCGAAGTCATCGTCGCGATCGATTTTTTCTCCCTTTCGCCCCTCCTCGAATCCGCAGCCCGTCCACTACTATTCCCGTTCGCACTACCACCAGTCACAGTCCTCCTTCGTGCGTCCGTGACGTTTGTGCCGCCTCCTTTCCTGTTATCGCTCGCAACGGTCGGGGACGAGATATTCTGAAGGGTCTCACCCGAAGGTCTCTTCTCCCGCCGTCTGGTGCTATTGACTCCCCTCCTGTCACCACCCTTAGGCATCTGCGACACGATAAGATCCTTCAAATCAAGTGACACTTTCGACGGCACTTCGACGACGTTGTTCATTGAAGGGGGCGGTGAGGAGCGGGTGACTGGAATCGGGATTGCGGATGCGGGTCCTGGCACGGAGATCGCCTGAATGTTTAGGGTTGCGGGCTTTGGCCTCGGCTCAGCAGGGATGACTATCGGCTTTACAGGCACAACCTTCTCCTTCTGAACCTTCAAAAAGATAATAATTAGTTTTCATACAAATAACTTTAGCAGCTCACCTTCGGCTTCTCCCTATCCTGACGTCCGTTCATTTTAGTCGACTTCGGCGCCGGTTGCAATTTCGGCACCAACGCCCGAAGCCTCTCGAGCTCCTCTCGATCCTCAGCGGAAGACCCACCTACGCCCTGCTGTGCCAGATGCGGTGCCATCAGTATCCCTCCTGCCGACTTCCGCCGAGGTCCACCCGTAGGAGCACCACTCACGGCACCATTCGCCTGAGGCTGAGCTGTCAGCGGAGGTGCGATCACCTTCGCTGCCCAATCGTTCGCCAACGGCGGCGGTGCTGTGGACGCCGGAACGGGTACCGCAGCGGTGCTCGACTGCGACAGGTCGGCAACCGAGTTGCCGGCGAGAGAGGGCTATAAATCGGGGTAAGCATGAAGTCTGTACAAAACCAACTCCACGTACAAAATTTCGATCAAAAATTTCTACTTTTCTCACTCCGTTCTTTACAGCCACCGGCCGGACGATGCCATGCGCCCCAGCTGACGTCGGTCCCGACGTCGTCGTTCCGGACTTCGAATTCGCCCTCCAACCAGAATCCTCGAAACCTCTGCTAAACACGTCCGCCTCAGGGACGGGGGCAAAACTTGGAGCCCCATAGGTACTCGGACCCTGCGAGTTCGGCTGCACGGTGGCCGAGGACTTCCTCCTCATGGTTAAGGGAGGGGTCGCCTGTGGCGGTGGGGAAGGGGTGACGGCCTTCCTCGTGATGTCTCCGTTCGTCTGACCGGCGCGGTAGACGGAGTTAAAATTCGTTGATGTTGCGGTCGGCCGCCCGGGCGGCAGGCGCCTCAACTCATCCCCGGAGACAAGTTGCGGCGTGGTATCATCTCTAGGGCCTTTTGCGTTCCCGCCGGAGGTCGCTGGTGGTCCGGATGGAGGATTTACTAGGGTCGTCGGCGCCGCGACTCCACCGCCAAGGACGCCTTTAAAGCCTGTGGGCAGAACGAAGGCATTCTTAGACGGCCGGCGAGCGCCTGTGCCCGCACCTGTATTCGTTATTGTAAGCCAACAACCAAAAAAAAAATTATTCGACATGTACGTACCGGACATTCGGCGGGGGGGGGAAAGATCAGCAACGAGATAGACTGCTGAGTGATCTTGCCGCAATACTCTCGTTAATTGTTTAGAACCTCGAAGAGGATGATGCTTCAAGCAAGTAGCGGCGGTTTCGCTAAGCCCCAAGGCGATTGAACACAACCGGGAGAGTAAACGTAACAATCCCTCCAGATAGCGTATAAAAGTCGATGACAGTTGTATTCCAGATAAGTAGATAATGGGTGAAACTGCAGAGGTGTCTTCGAGCTTCACAGTCGTCCGATTAAACTCTGACTGACGACCTTCGCCGTCGAGGAGACAACGACGCGATGGGCCGTGCGGGCGGTGGGGCTTCGGGGCGGCGATCCAGACGAATGCAGGCCGAAATCAAAATCAATATGTAGTCGCGGACAGGGGTTTACGACGTGACTGAGTATGCCTCCGAAGCCGTGCGTATCCCCCAGATCAGGGACGGCCTACTAAGTCGCCAGCGAGCAGATGCGGCTGCCGAAGTCGTTGCCAGGTGATTCGATCAGTTGTTAGGCCGCTGTGAGGCGCTGGTCGAGTTCCGGCGCACTGTACAGTCGTGATTGAACGATTGAGCCTTCGAAGTGGTCTTCCCCAGGCACCGGACGAGGATCGACTCGACGTGCGAGCGATGGAAGCGGGACGAAGTTGACGACGAAAGAAGACTGATCAGATCCCCACAGAATTGAAAGCTAATGCGGGAGGAACGGGAACGGCTGGATCCACGAGCCAGTGGTCAACGGAGATCCACGAGCCAGTGGTCAACGGACAGGGGCGAAGGGTGTTGGGGTCGATGGCGCTCCCTGGGTGGTTGGCTCGAAGGCCTTTTTACGATGTCGCTCCGGTCGTCGAAGTTCGCGAAAAAATGCGAATGGCGGAAATAAGGGCCTTTACTACACGATTAAATCTGCCACCTTACTCGATTCTTGCTTTCTTTATTGTTTTCTTCAACCTTGCTCGCAACTAGATATGCTAACTACCAACGTCCGTGTCAAGCGTGAAGTATGAACCTCAAAGCAAACCGCGTTACATCCGCTCTCAACAAAAAAAACTCTGCGCCGTTGCCAATAATAAAAAATAACAATTACTACGAAATAAGGAGGAATCCCACCACTAGAGCTTAGGCCCACTGACGGTTGTTCTGCTGGCACTGCTTCAACATGTCAAGGTAGAATTGGCAAGCAGTGATGTCGTTGGTGTTCTTGTCCAGGCACGCGGTGAATGCCTATAAAGGAACATTATTATTTCCGGAGCAGCGCCAGTTCGCTACCTTCGCGTCGGGCTCGCACACGTTCTGGGCGGTATTGTTGTTGCTGTACTGCTGCTGCGGTACCTCCTGAGCGGCGGGCGCAGCCTCACGGCTGCCGCCGCCGAACATGCTAGTCATGCCGGCACCAAGTGTGTGGCCCTACACGCAAACCAAGAAATTAGTTCCGCGAGCACAGGAATTCGCAATCAAAGCAAAAAAATATGGACAACCACTTACCACAGCGCTTCCGACAGCGACACCAGCAGCGGTCGTGGCCATCTGAGCGAAGAGACCCTAAACACGAAGATTTATCAGCAGGCAGTCTGACGAGCACAATTATCTCAAATCATTCGCTCGCGTTGTCCATCCGCTGATCATGATCCACCCCAACCATCACCGGTCTCCATAATCAAAGGTGTGAACGCACCGGCTGCTTCTGGGGAGCCTGCATCGTCGCAGGCGGCTGCGGCGGCGGGGCGGCGGCCGGGACTTGCGACCTGGTGGAGGTGGATGCGGGCCGGGACGGGGCCGAGCGCGAGGGAGCGGAGCGACGGGACTGGCGGGCCATGATGTCGATGGATGCGGATGGAATGAAAGGAATTGAAAAATGGAAGAGCCGAAGTCTTTTTGGGGGTTAATATTTACACCACGTGTACAATCTTGATTGAGCGCCATCCGAATCCGAATATACCATCGTGGCCTTCGCGTTTGGTGTCCGAACTGGTTGCTGTCGAGTAGCTTCCACTTTGAGAGCAAGAAGTGCTAAGGGCATTTTATATTCAAACGACTGAGAATGGTAACATTTGGTCTACATATTCGCTCCATACTTTCCGTACGAAATTCGGTGTTATTTTATTAAAATCGCCCGTTAAGAAGAACGCCTGCCCCCTGGCCCTAAATTCGAGCGCTCGAGATTACAATAAGTACCTTAACCTGACTGGGGACGAGCATGCATATTTGACGACTGATCTTGGTGCCACGGAGATCAGGCGATGTCAGATGACGGCGACATCGACATCGTCGAACGACTCTTTCAACTCGTGCAGGGTAAATCTGAGCTTAAATCGCCGTGCAAACTGACCCTATATTAGACTGCGATCATCTTCTCAATACCATCACCGACGACCCAACCGATGCCCTCATCGAACTCATCAACACCCAGCTTTACGTCAACGCGCAACTCATTCGCTCGGATCACGACATGGAGATTATCTCCGAGGAGGTAGACATTGCATTTTTGGCGACGTGGACTGCGTACTTATTTTGGAAGATAACGACGCATGTAAAGATCGCCGAGGAGGGCTACGACACTATGAAGGCTCTCCTTGGGCTGCTTCAGGACCTTGATTTGGATGATGCTGTAACAACAGCCGGGGAGGTGAGCTTTCTTCATAGTCCCACTCATTTCGGCCCTTCTCAACTCTCCAGGATTCTTCAGAACGCTTCCGACCATCTGAGATCGCGTTTGCCCGCAATGGATATGTTGTCGGATAAAGGTTATATCGTGCTATCGCTTCTGTACCACCTTGGCGCGACATCGTTCGAGTCGACGTACCGACGGCTGGCGGAAGAAGACGGCGTTGCGATGCTTAAGCCGATATTGTTGAGGCGATGGGAAGGGTACAGGATTCAACGGCCAGCTGCGAAGCTGCTGTTTGAAGTCTGCAGAGGTCAGGAGCTTAGCTTGGCAGATATAGGTGAGCGGCATCCTTCTGTACCACCGGCCCCAGTAATAACGGCTTTTTTCAGCTTATATTGATGAAGTGCTCATCGAAGCAGTCCTGAATCACATCGAAGTGACCGGCGTCGATGATCACGCAGAGGATGAGCTGAACTCATGGATTCGCCTGGTGGTAATATACGCTCTCCATTGCGTTGGTGTGCAAATCTAATTGCGAACTCTAGCTAGCCTTTAACAACCAGTTTACGTTGAAGAATCAGGCCAGAAAGGTCGTAAACAATAGAGTGATGGCGGCGCTGGCATCTCGGTTACATTTGGGGAAGAAACTCGGGGAAAGCGTGATTTTGATGTTTAATAGAGCAGGTTGAGTAGTTCTTGCCATATTTTCTTTCATTTCTTCTAACGGAAAACTTTAGATGATATACCCACGCAGCGCTTATTGATTATGTTTCTGTACCAAGTGCTGAGAACGCCTGAAACGTGTCATTTTTTTTATACCAACGACCTCAAGGTGATATTGGACGTAATACTTAGGGAATCACGCTCCTCCGTCGGAGACGACGAAGACGTAAGGCTATTAAGGAAAAGCCGGCTCTTATGATCTGTCAAGCTACAACAGGGATACCTCTCCATTCTTAAACCCCTCCTCCTGAACATGGATCGGAAGCAGTACAAGCACCGCGATATCGTGTCCCTCCTCATGGATCTGAGTCGAGGCGGAAGTGCGCCATCTTCTCCTTCCCGTTCGAATTCGGACCCGGCGCCGTGCTTGGACTCTCGATCACCATCTGTACACTCACCGTTGAGCATGGGTCACGATGGAGTTCGACCTTCAACAAGGAAAGTGGCGGAGCGGATCTTTATGGAATGTAAAGAAATACTGCTGGGGGAGAATTAGATGGTCTTGTGCTGGGAGGGGGTTATAGCAGGTTGTTGATATAGAGGGACCAAATCGGATTCAAATGAACTTAATAAAGTGTCTTTTACTTGATTCCTTCTATCTTGCGATTGTTACTCTAGCAATCGAAGAAAACATCGCCAAGAGGAAACATTTAATGTCACAGCTCAGGAAACATATGGATCAAAGCGGAAGAGATTCGGAGAATAAAATACGGTCGCAATAACGAAGTCTTTAGGAAAATAACAGCAAAAACTGTCTATCCCAACCGGTAGCCCCAACATCACAACATCATTGCTTTTTAATAAACCGAGAAAAGTTTAACCATTATACCCAGTAACAAATAATAACAAGGTAGGCGAAGTTCACGCACACACACATGATCCCACACCAACTAAGCCTTCTAGAATTATCTAAAGGAAAAGAAGGCCAAGAACCACCGCCGACAGAGTGCCCATCCCCAACACGGAGCTCCGCGAGGCCGCGTTCCTGTAGGTCCCGACCGGAGTCGCGGCCGGGTTGTGCTTCCCGCCCGCGGCCGTGGTCGCCGCGGCGGTGGCGGTGGCCGTCTTGGCCGTCGTCTTGGAGCCGGCGGTCGTTCCGGGGACCGTGGTGGCCTTGCCGACGGTAGTGCTGCCCTTGACGGTGCCCGGCAGGGTCGGGAGCGGCTGGCCAGCGGCCAGGGCGCCGAGGCAGCCACCGAGGGCCTGGAGCTCCGCGTTGACGACCAGGAGCATCTGCTGGGCCTGGCCGGTCTGCATGAGCATCATGAGCTCGGCCGTGAGGTCGTTGTTGCCAACCACGAGGTTGCCGGCGGGGAAGGTCGAGGTCGAGGCTGGGGCCAACGTCGCCGGGAGAGGCTTCACGGTGCCGGTACCGCTGGCGGCGCTCGCGGGAGCAGTGGTAGCAGCGGGGGCGGCAGATCCCGCGACGGTCGCCTTGACAGTACCGGTCGAGGTCGCGAGCTTCACGGACCCTGTCGCAGGCGGCGGGGGGAGGGTCGCCGGCGGGGTGAGCGGGACGCCGAGGAACCCTCCGTAGATGAGACCGAAAACAGCGGGCACGTTGGAGGCGCCGACCGCGGTGTTCAGGCAGGTGACGAAGCCTGCGACCTCGGCTCCGAGACCCGCAGCGGCAGCCACGTTGGCGGTGGCGGTGGGTGCCAGCGGGGCAGCCGGCGGTGGGGCGTTGGCTCCGGCGTACGCCAGGCAGGTCATTATGCCGTCAGCTTGGGGGTTCTGTCCGGCAGCAGTCGTCGTTGGCGGGGCCAACGTCGCGGGGAGGGACTTCAAGCTCATCAGGGAGCCCAGCTGAGAAGCCGTCCCAGTGATCGTCGCCGGCTTAGCAGAGGTAGTCGCCGGAGCCGAGGTGAGTTTGCTGGAGGTGGCAGCGGCAGCGGTGGCGGCTTTTGTGGAGGTGCCCGTGGCCGGCTTTCCAGTCGTGGAAGGGGGCGGCGGGAGGATCTGAGCGATGCAGCCAAGGACGGCCTTAACCTCCATAGCGAGCATTCCCGCATCCATGCCTATTCGTAGTAAGTTTTGTGACAAGCTGTAAACGCATCGCGACGTACCAGCGAGAGGGTTAGGCGGTGCGCCAGTCGTAGCCGGAGGCAAGGTCTTCGGCAACCCAGCCGAACCGGCAGCCGCCGAGGTGGTCGCCGCGGGCTTCGGAGCTGCAACCCATGCTGTCAGCGGGAGTCCCTCATATTAGTACTTGGCGTACTCACCATCACGTCCCACCAGCGGCGATGCCAGGGCAAGCGGGGCCAGGGCCAGGACGGCCGCGTAAGCAGAGAGCGACGAGATCGAGATGTGAACCATTGCGAGCCGGTTGGAGGTTGGGGAGCTGCGTCGGTTTCTGGACGGTCTGGCGGGACGGAGACGTCGGTCGGGACGGCGCTCGAAGATGTGTTTGGGCGGGTAGGGAAAAGAATCGCACGGCGCTCTCAAGGCTATTGTGCATGCACCGGGATTTACATTCTAACCGGCCAGTCCATCAAGGGACATCAGTGCTGTCAAAATCGGTCAAAATATTGCCCTTAAAAACTTTTTTGCTTCCGCTTGAAAGCATCTGGAAGGAATAATAATGTTAAAGAACGATTGATGGGGAAAAAAAACAAAAAAAAAAAAATTGGACAAGTATTAGAAGAGGAAAAATTATCCTACTGCCCGAAGATCGGTCCTTGAATTAACTTGACGAAAACGGATATCTTGACTGGAGAACTTCCGCGAATTTCTTCCGGCCCTGTTGATCGGCCCGTCGCTGAACGCATTTGCACCTGGGTACTGACTAGCTGCATGCATCTGCCGCCGGGATAGAGCTGCGGCCCAAAGAAATCGATTTTTGTAGGAACAGATGTGTCGACTTCCCACCTGGGTCAAATGCTGCGACGTTTGATGCAAGAAGACTACGAAGAAAGATGAAGTCTAAGCTTGTTTACTTTCGCTTGTATTATCCTTCGTACTGTATATCTATCAATCTCCAACAAGCCGAGAAATCCAGCTCAAATCAAAAAGTGTAAAGACAAATAGAGATTAGAGCGCAGACCAATCGACGAGAAGAAGCTCTACGCCATGTAAGCTGAGAGGAGGCAGACAACAACCGCCGCGAGAGACCCAATCCCCATTTCCGAGCTTCGGTAAGCCCCCGAATCGATTCGGATGGCGGTCGCCTTGCCGGCGGCTGCGCCTAGGGTTGCAGCTGGGTTTGCGAGGGGCTTGAAGTGCTTCACGGTCGTGGTTGTCGACCCAGCGGCGGTCACGGAGGCAGTCTTGACGGTCGATGATGCCGTCGATGTGACCATGTTGGCGGCGGGGACGGTCGACGTCGCGACCGGGACGGCGGTCGTTGTCGTAGTCTTGCTTGTAGTGGTAGACGTCATAACGGGGACGACGGTCGTCGTTGTTGTCGTTGTTGTTGTCGTGAACGCCGTCGTGGTCGTGGTCGTGGGACGGCTGGTCGTTAGAGCGGTTGACGTCGAGGTGACGACCGGCGTGACGGTCGTGGTGGTTGAGGTTGTAGTTGGGGCGCGGCTCGTTGTGCCGGCGGCGGCGGTTGAAGTAGTAATCGGTGTGACGGTCGCGGTTGACGCCGGCACCGATACGGTCGCGACGCGGCTGGTCGTAGTAACGACAGGCGAAGAAGTGGGCACGGCAGACGCGGTGGGCGTTGAGACCGATGCGGTTACAGCAAAGCTGGTAGTGTTGAAGACTGACGCGGGAGTTGGCACGGCGGCCGCCGTTGACACGGGGACCGACGCCGTCGTGGTACGGCTAGTTGTAACGGCGGCCGACGCGGTGATTGACACCGTGGTGTTGACCAATCCACTAGTCGCATTTGCTGGAGCACCCGTGATCAGCGCAGTAGCAGGCGTACTGGCCGCCAGAGTCGGCAGCGGCAAGCCCGCGGCTAAGGCTTCGAGGCAATTCCCGAAGGCGCCCATCTCCGCATTTACCACCTGGAGCATCTGGTAGGAGTTGCCCTCTGCTCTAATCATGTTGGCCCATGCCGTGAAATCGAAAGGGCCGTAAATGTTGTCGTCGTATTGCAAGATCGTCATCGGGACGATCTTAGCGGTTCCTGTTACGAGGGGCGCTGCGTTCCAGGCTCCGGTAAGAAGGCCCAACACAACCATGTTGAGGGCGGAGTACGATCCCTCTATGCACTGCAGGAAATACGAAACGGTGAAGTCGAGCTTTGAATCGCTGAGGGTGTTAAACTCGTCGGACGGCAATCGTTGGGCGGCAGGTGGTGGGGCCGAGCCCTGCGCGTAAGCGATGCAGGTCATAATGCCGCCGGCCTCGTCGATACTGGTTCCACTCGCAGCAGGGGTCTTGGGGATAACCGCCGGGAAGTTTTGAGTGAGGCAGCTGAGGTAAGTGCTCACTGTCTTAGCAAGGTCTGAAGTTGAGTAGCCTTTTTGTATGTTTTTACTTAAATTGCCATTCTCTTACGCCATTCAATAACAAAAAAAAACTTACTGCTAAGAGGGTTAACGGTTGGCGTACTGGCAGTTGCCGCGGACGTTGTCGTGGTCTTTGCCGTGACTCCCGTCGAGGACCCTGTGGTTGGCTTGCTGGAGGTGCTGGTGCCGATTGGCACACCGGAAAATGTTGTTCCGGAAATGGCCTTGGTCGATGCGCTGGAGCTGGCTGCCGCCCTGGAGGTCGTCGTTAACGCCGGTGCCGAAGTTGTGGTCCCGCCTAGCGTCGGCAGCGGCAACCCCCCGGGCAGCGGCCCACCCACGGCGAGGGCCTCAAGGCAACTTCCGAAGGCCGTCATTTCCGCGTCGATGACCTGGAAGATTTGGTAGCCCTCGCCGGATAACTGGAGGGCGTCCAACCATGTTGTCACGTCAAAGCCAGCGTACACGATGTCGCTCTTTGACGTTGTCTGTGGTGGGACGAGCGTCGCGCTCCCCGTCGTCAGCGGCACAGCATTCCAGGCCCCGATGATCAGGCTCTCAAAGATCTGGCTGTTGGAGGTCTGGAGCGACATGTCTATGCAGCTCAAGAGACCGTAAGCATCTGATTTGGCCGTCGTGTAGCCGCCGTAGTTCGGATCGGACAGCATGATTCCTTTGACCGGCAGCGGGGCGGCAGGCGGCGGCGCGGCGGCCTGGCCGTAGGCGAGGCAGGTCATGATACCGGCGGCTTCGTCGATCTTGGCGCCGTTAGTGGCCGTCGGTCGGCTAGTCGCGGACTTGGCGACGGTCGTTAGCTTGAAGTACTTCGCGAGACAGGCGTTGAGGGAGTTAACCTCCGAAAAGAGAGTAGCCGAATCGTAACCTGTAAGCCCGATCAGCTGGTGTCAGGCTTGCAAGGTTTGCAAGGCTACTTACTTTGGTAGAGGGTTGGGAGTCGGCGTGCTGGAAGTGGCCACGGACGTCTTCATGGTCGTTTTCGTGCTCGTCGGTATCGCACTCGTTAGCGTCGGAGGCAGCGCGCTTCCGGCCAAGGTCGGCAGCGGCAATCCCAGGGCCAAGGCCTCGAGGCAGTTCCCCAGTGCGGTCATTTCCGCATTGACGACCAAGAGCATCTGGTAGGCATTGCCGGAGGCAAGAAGCATGATTCCCCACGCTGTCCGATCCTGATTGTAGTACCTCACGTCGCCCACCGCCGTTGTCATCGGGAAGGACGTCGCACTTGGAGCTAGAGGGACGGCGTTCCATGCTGAGGTGATGAGACCGTAGAACATGCTGATGTTGAGGTTGTCGTACTGTTTGTCGAGGCACGCATTGAAATACCCAATCTTTGTTTGGAGGTTTTCATTCGCATTCACATTCTGGTCGGAGCCAGGGGCCAAAGCGGATGCAGGCGCCGGGGCGGAACCTACTGAATAGGCAAAGCAGGTCGTGATCCCGTCAGCCTCAGCATTTTGAGCGGCGCCGGTGGCTGTCGGCGTGCTGGAGATCTTGATACTGCCAGTGGCCTTGGTCGTGCTGGAAAACTTCGTCGTGCTGGAATTCTTCGGAACTGTTGGAATCGTAACCGAAAACGAAGTGGTGAGGCAGCTCAGCAGGGCGTTGACTCGCGAAGCGAGGGCTGCCGCGCTGTAGCCTGTTTGCCATTAGTTGCCGTTGGAAGATTAAAAACGAACGTACTGTGGAGAGGGTCAGCTGCAGGCGTGCTGGAAGCTGCGGCCTTGACGCTTGTGGTGGTCGGGCTAATCGCGTTAGTAGTGCTGCCCGCGGTCGGCAGCGGAGAGGTAGGAGTGGGAGTGGGCGTGATTATCACACCTGGTGCGAATAAAAGGAAGATGTCAACTTTTTCCTCCCTTCCACTCGCGGTACTCACCCAAGCGTTCGACATCGATCGGCGTAGCCAGAGCGAGCGACGCCATGGCCACGACGGCTGCGTAGCCGGAGAGCAAGCTTAGCGAGAAGTGAACCATCTCGTCGTTTGAGGCTTGTGTGCGGCCCGTCCACGGCCTGGTGCTGTATGAGGCCGAAAAGAAATCGGGTTTGATCAGAGTCTTATAGTGACAGTAAGGATTTACCTCTATGGTCCAGGCCCAGGGAGCGTTCGCCCGTTCGATGCACTTTCTAATGGTAAATCCTCTTCGCCAGCGTTGAAAAGTTGGCTGAGAATGGTTCCCACAGGACGGGGGCGGGACAATGGATGGCCAGCGCGTCGCTTCGGTCCAATGGCTGACAGAAACCGTTGTCCGAGACTTGTCTGCCTGTATGATGAGTTCTATGCCCGTCACTCACCCGCCGGGGTGAGTGAGGGTAAAAGGTGGTCCGCGGGGGGAGCCGAACTGAACCCATATGAATACGCTTCATTGGAAGTCGCGTCCCGCGGGTTTCCAGTCAGCCACCTGCATCTACGGAATCTCTTCACAGGATTTACAGAGGTCACCTTCCGTCGGCCACCGCAATGGAGACTCCGCGACAACGCATTTCTTTCCGATTAATCCGTCATCATGAGTTTTGCGTGCCACCTTTACCAAGCCGGTGGCCTCGAGCCCGACACCGGACTTCTCCGACGACGCGATGCCGATTAGCGTATGGACCAATTGTCGAGCCATCAACGGTTGACGACTTTGGAGACGTCTTCGACGACGCCGACAGCGAGATCCGCTATATCGACAGCTGGGATGGCACCGACAAGCCTGCGACACGTAGAAGTCCTGCAAGCACTTAGCTTTAAGAGCTATAAGGTTCGGGACAACAAGAGCTAGCTCCGTCGCTATGCTCAGTTCAGGCCCCGATCTCGGACCAGAAATCCTGCACTAAGAACGCGTACACCGTCGACAGGTACGATGGCGTGGACCACACGGCGGGCAACTACCTCGGTGCGATAGCCGACTACGTCAGCGCCAGCGACCTTCTTTGCAACTGGGACAGCTGCGAGTCCATGAACTTCACCATGGACGAGGGGGAATTTGGGGAGAGGAGGATGACGAGTTTCGGCAGGGATGGGACAGCTAAGCTCCCTTGCAACGACGAGACGACCTGCGCGGTTTTCGGCCTCACCATGAGGATCGCTGCCACCGTGTACGACGGGTGGCGCGCGTTCGTCGGCCACCTCGACATCAACCAACCCCGTTAAGGTCGACGAGGCGCCTATGTCGGGCGGCGACAACCAAGGGCGGCTCCATTGACAATAACGGCGGAACGACGACGACGACCAGCTCACGGCGGAAGATCACCACGGCGGCTCGACCAATACGGCCTTGACGCCACCACCCATCCTACAGGCGGGAACAGGAGGAAGAGATCTGCAGGGACGCGAAGAGCTGCGCCACCCTCGGCTACTTCGTCGACGCGTGGGGCGACGTGTACGACGCGGACGGCCACTACCTCTTCAAGATGCGGAGTACGTCAGCGTCAAGCTTTGCGAGGACGGGAAGTGCTGCCTGGCCCTGAACCACACCGCCAACTCGTACGGTGGCATCCATGAGCTCGTGGGCAACTACCTTGGCACGGTAGACCACTGGGCGGGCGGGCCGCCTTGCATCAGCACGGCGTCATGCTCCGAATTAAGAATGGTAGGAAGGCTTTCGACGAGCAGGACACGACATTCGAGCAATCTGCTCCTCCTCCTCCTCTCATCCACCTCCTCCGGCTCCGACTTCCGGTTTATCTTCGCCTCCGGCTCATTGCCTAACCCGAGCTCCGGCTCGGTCTCTTCCTCTAAGTAAGTTGGCTTCTCCTCTGCTCGGATGCGGTGAGCTGCCAGGCGCTCGCCGAGAGCTTGGCAAGTACAGCGCCCCGTGCGGGCTCGCGGACTCCCGTGGCGGCCACGGTTGTGCTTTTGATCGTGGCTGTTGGCGGACGTAGTTGTTAAAAGGCATTTAGACTGAAACTTCTTTTAAAATATTTTAATCTGCATATTCAACTGCAATAGTCGAATAAATCACTTGGTTTGCCTTTTATTCGCATACCTTTCTACTTTGGACTGGGTCGTTGCCGTGCATGACTTAATGAAGTCAGATTGGTCTTTTCTTTGTTGGAAACAAACGTGGCTTCGCTGAGGTGCAATATCCTTCAGGACAGAAGGTCGATCAATTAACCACGTACCTCCACTCGACACTCAACGGTATGGGTTGCGTAAATCAGAAGCACTTTCACCCGGGAACCAGCCATATCAGGCTAACCTGAACATACATACGATTGATAGAAACCACACTTTTGCGAAGATACCCACAGTTAAATTCCAAGTATACCCGGGCCGGCATCTAGGTCAATGGTCTCCGCTTCTGGGTGGTCTCGATTGAGAAGCCAGATTCGTCCTTTCCGAGCCTGGAGCAGATTTACGCGAATGTAGTCATTGTGAGAGAAAGTGGTCATGGTGAGAACTAACTCACCATCCACGTGCCCCTCCTTTATATCACCCCGCGGCCATCCCCCAACTTCCGAATCCGCCGTCAACTGTTCCCAGATCACTCACTCCAAACCACGGCTTCTCCCTCTACGCGCCGACACAGTAACAATGTTCTCCATCGCCAAGCTCGTCCTCGTGGCCGCCGCCGCCGGTGTCGTCGTCGCTGAAGCTGGTGAGGAAACCCCCCAACCCTTTTTTTTTCCTTTTCATGACAGGAAACTTATCGCGTCGTTGCTAACCTTCCTCCAATCCAGCCCCAGCCTCCGCCGCCGCCGCCGTCGTGGCCGCCACATCCGTCAAATCCGTCGCCGCCGCCACATCCGTTAAAGCCGTCACTGCCGCCACCGTCGCCATCTCCGCTGGAACTACCGCGAAAGCCGTCGTCGCCGCCTCCGCTGGAACCACCGCGAAAGCCGTCGTCGCCGCCAGCACCGCCAAGGCTACTGTGGCCGCCGCCGCGACGACCATCAAGGGCGCCACTGGCTCTACGGGTACTGGAACCGGCTCGGGCTCGGTCGCTGGGTCTGCTGAGCACGGGTACGAGGGCGAGTACTACAGCGCTGGGTCGCGCAGGGGCGTGCCCGTGGAGGCCTTCGTCGCCGCCGCGGTCGCTGGTTTGTTCGTGCTATAGACTGGACCACGCGCGGTGAGATGTTGGGTTGGGGTTGGACAGATGGGGGTCGTAGTATGGTGGCACGGTGGGAGTCGGGTCAAGGTCGCGTCAATCTCGGTTATTCAGTTTTCGTACATGCAGAGTTCGCGTTTTTAGAATACATGGATGTTGGTGAAGCATACAACAGATCCCAATGGTTTTGCGGATTTGCGGATTTACGTTGCCGAACCTTTTTTTTTACATCTAGAGCTTAGCCCAGGGGCCGTGGCCTCTCCGATCATGGTAGCGACCAGCCGCCCTAGAAGCGGGGCGAGTCTTTCTTAAAAGCATCTCACTGCAGGTATTATGCACGTCCCAACGTGACTGTCTCGCGCGTCGCCGGTCCCCGAGTTGCTTAAAAAGCTAAAAGGCATCAAAATTTATTCCGCTCGAGCCGATGGAAGGCCCTGGCAAGCGAAAAAAACAGCGACGAAGGCTTCGCATACGTAAATCCGTAACAGCCAACGGATAGCAATATTGAAGTGGGTTCACCGACGCGTTGAAAGAAGGGCTTGACCAGATGCAGTCTAGCAAGTAGTGAAGCGGGCTCCGTTGTATTAGGTGCAGAATATTGTTTCCAAGGTAACTGAATCAATTCAGGCACGCACCGCCCTTATGCGCCGTTGATGTGCGTGACGACGAAGGTGGCAGATGTTGCGGTTCAGGACAGTGGGCGAGGAGGTTCTCGACGCCTTGGGCCATCGCGGGAACAATCGCTTTTTGAGGGTGTTAGCGGGTCGGAGGGGAAGGTAGTGGTAGAAGCAGGATAGAAGCTAGCGGCTAAGCCCGTAGAGCGTTTGATACCTGTAGGGAAGTTGGGTGGGTGCTGTGGTGAAACTCTGAATGAAAACGTTGATGTTAACGACCTAATACCATGAGATACAATTTACCAAGTGTGCAGGTGCAGATGATCCGTTCGGCATCCGTATCGGTAGAGTGCTAGATCGCAGACAGTTGAACACGGCGTCCTACACGTACCGAGAATGCCAGGAACAAGTCGAACGACAAACGTCACCACCAAGAAATTCTACAAAAAATCTTCGGGCTGTTCCATAGCTGTGAACAGATTCCAGTCATTGTCCTAAACGAGGCTATTCCTCCTCCTAAAGATTTTAACACCTCTTTCATAATCTCGACGACGTTCTCATTCGTCCGGAGGTCAATGGCGTCCGCCACCATCCAGACGACGCTGATAGTGCCAGGTCAACGTTAAGGGGATGGTGCGTGCCAGCTGCTACAAAAGCCTATCCTGTCAAGATTGTCAAAATGTGTTTGTGTCTTGGCAACAGTGCTTTTGCAACGACTTCGTCGTCGTAGAATAGCGAACTCCACTCATAACGAATTGGGCACGCGTTACGTTACCGGTGACCAAACCCACCGAGGCAGTGATAAATTTTGATTGAAAGTTGAAAACGAGAGAAAGAAGAAAGGCTGCCATGAGGAAAGAGGGTTGGCGGGGTCCAAACTCTCAAGCCTTCACCGAAGGTGCGAAGAGATCAGTCAGGTTCGCTGTCGCCCCAAGTCGGGAGCGGCCACTCATGGACCTGGAACAAGCGTGCGCGAGCCTCTCCGGCACACGGGGCGACGCGGTAGGGGAAAAATCGGGGCCGCTGCGCGAGTGGATTAATGGCATCAAATCGAGTGTTTTCGGGGTCGCGGTACGACCGTTGAATGGGAAGCGTACGGAAGCGACCTCGTTGCGCGCAGAGTCGTTACGACCGCCTCTGCATTCGTTCCATGGTCGTGGACCGCCAGCATGCAAAGTCCGTGCGTTGCTTCATATGCTTTCGCGTTCTGCCATAGCTCAAAACGCGAACAGCGAAGGTCGATCAGGTCGCTCGTTTGCTCGGCTGACGACATCATCAAGGCTGCTCACGAGGTTTTTTT
>JADGJL010000500.1:0-19857 GCA_027600665.1 Irineochytrium annulatum
TAATCGTTCTTTCTTAGTTTGTGTTCAGAAGGGTCTGTGTTCGGACGACGGCGTACACGACTTGGCAAAGGCAAGGGTGAGCCGGGTGGTTTATAAGGAAGGGAGAAGATGGGGTGGTCGGCATCTAATTGCTGCCGACTCGCCCCAGGTACAGGTACGAGTGATATTTGAATGAAGAAATAAAGATCTAATTGCTGCCGACTCGCCCCAGATATCTAAATATGATGCTACGCAAGGACGGCTACGGTGCATGCAGAGGCTAATCGTCGTCATCAGGCGGAAATAGAGTCGGAGTTTATGCCGTCAGCGTGCACTGCGTGTTCTATGGTAATCTTTTAGGGTGGCAGGCATGGATCTGGAGTGCTGTCTGGACAGCCCCGGACAGCTGCGGGAGCGGAAAGACAAAGACGCGAAGTTTAACTCTCGCCCGCAGCACGCCACAAAAGGCAGGCGTCCCGTGCGAGTGGCCTGGTATCTTCTCCACCAACGATACGGGTCTGCCCGTCGGTGAGCGCGTGAAGTTTCCGTTGTATAAGCAGCGCTTTATATCGACAATAAATGATCTTCTCCATCAACGATACCGGTCTGCCCGCAGCATCCGACTATATTCAATCGGGACGTCCTTGATACGATCAGCATTTCGGCCTTCTGACATCTATAACGCCGAGTAGTTGATCTTGGACGAAATGCGAAGCAGTCACCCCCACCCGTTGGCTCCACGTCGTCGGCACAAAAAGTACTTGGCGCGGTTCTGTTCTCCGAAGAAAGAGGATTGTAAGCACGTATTAACACATGTACTCTCAATACTGTCGCGCTAACGTTCTTTCGCGTCTACCCCTGTAGCTTTGCTCAGTTCCCTTTAACGAATCAAGAAATAAACGCTTTGAGTGAGAACAGATATGATCTGGTGTTCCTTCTCGGCGGCGTTGCGATAAGAACGTTGCGATACTATACAAAGTACACGAAGTAGAATGCAAAAGCTAATATCCAGTCAACAACATAAAGTAATGATGGACGGCATCATAAGAGAATTAGATCTCGTTCCGACACCGTATTTCACTGCTTCTCAGCGGCCTCGGTCTCCCCGGACTCCGTCTCCGTGTCCTTGGCGAAGTTAATAATCCTCAAGGCGTTCTTTCCATCTGTGTTAGTTAACGATAATGTTAACGACACTCTATTTTCAACAAAAAAAAAATTTCAAGGCAAGTAAGGGAACTTACCGGCGCGAATTGAAGCGTATGTGATGTTTTTCTCCTCAATCTTTTTGTAAATAAGCTCTCCCTCGACGGCTACAACAGCCCTGGGTTACGCAGGGAGGCAATACGAATGAGGAAGGACAGCGTCAGCAAGTACACCACGACGCAACCAGAAAGGGATGATCACGCACCCCTTCTTGATGAAGCTGCTGCTGTAAAACTTCGCCTCTTGGTGGTCGTAATGCTTGATGTTGTGCCAGCAAGGTACCTTGACCTTCTCGCCATCCTTCTTGTAGTTGACCTTGGTGGTCAGGAGAGTGAACGACCATATGCCCCTCACTGGACCCTCAGCGTTCTCCTGGGAGCCGAAGGCCTTGAACTCGGGCGCCTTGGTGACTTTGCCAATGAGGGTCACCTTGTTGAAGGAACCGCCGACGTCATA
The DNA here is from genome assembly GCA_027600665.1 of Irineochytrium annulatum. NCBI lineage: Eukaryota > Fungi > Chytridiomycota > Chytridiomycetes > Chytridiales > Chytridiaceae > Irineochytrium > Irineochytrium annulatum. The sequence continues at coordinate 1,639 of JADGJL010000500.1, forward strand.
ACCGACGCCTTGGGCAAGAGAGATTAGCCACCGCGAGAACAATACCTTAGACGTTTCGTGGACTCACCCTAAGATTTGGGATGGTGGAAGAAGCGAGTTAGAGAATGCAGAGAAGAGAATGTCTGGACGTCACAATCACTGCATGCAACAGGCTTGCACGGCCGCCAGAGAGCGGGAAAGATGTGGGGCGTCAACGGGAAGACTTTATCCCGTCCCCGTCCTCGACCGCCATGTTGGACGCCATCGCGAACAAGCCTGACCCGCCCGTCGCGACCACACAGCACACAACGTTCAACTCACCCTCTTCTGCGACACGAGAGCGGGGACAGCAAGGCGGGGCCTGAGGGCGGCGGCGACGGCGTTGGAGCGGAAGATGGCGTGCATGTTGGAAGAGACGAGTGGGTTGAGGGATGTAGCGATTGACTGATGAATTTCTCTGGTGTCCGGATCGCATTTATGGGAGACGATAGGAGATGCTTGGGAATTTTCCTGACAGCGGGGGACAAGACCGCGCGTTACTCGTGCCGGCCCGCTTGGTTAATAGAATATATCGCGGTCGTAAGAGCTAATTAAAGTTCTTTGCACGCCTATAAACTTGCAAGCCGGACGAGATAGCCTCAACTTTCAACGCGGTGAACCGCCGTATGAACTATCCAAGCTAGTATCTCAGCAGCTTCATTAAATCGAGTCGGAAAATTGAAAAAACGGAGTTTTCGTTCTTGTCAGGCGCCGACATTCTATCGTCAGTTCATAATACAACAATTAAAATTTTGACTGCGAGGACGATCCTCTATTTATTGAAAAAAAAAACCAAAAAAACAAACAAAAACAAAACTTCTGCTGAACACTGACCCGCGCGAAGGACAGTTCTTCTCTAATACGGCCTCGACCGACCCGGCGGCGACCTCGACCTCCTACGATCATAATCCCGCCTCCCGCCACCTCGGTCCCTATCATCATACTCATCACGCCGTCTTGCGGTACAACATTCTATCAGGAAAGCACTCTTACGCGCACGCACCTGTCATATCCTCGATTTCCTCTAAATTCCCGGTTGCCGCCGTAACCGCCACCACCGCCATGACCGCCCCGATAATCCCCACCGCGATCGCCTCGCGGGTAGTCACGATCGCGCGGGTCCGTGCCTCCGCCGCCACGGTCCCCGCCAGGGCCGCCGCGTCCGTAACCGCCGGTAGGACCATCGTTTCGGTGATCGTTATGCCGGATCCTTCCGGTCCCAAACCCGAGCTTCTGTAGCTCCTCGAGCTTGTCCCGGATCATTTTAAAGCCCAGATGCATCTGCCGGCGCGAAAACGCGAGCGAGTTGTAAATAACTCAGGAAGATGATCCAGTGCTTACCTTTCCTTGAAAGTGGTCGGCTTAAAGAGCAACGTCCGAAATTAAATCAATTATCAAGCGAAGTGTAACCTGCCATACCTAGTCGGCGATCGCTGTCAAATATCGATAAGAACGCAGAGCAAATGCCACACACGCGAAGCTTTTGGTGCTGAGAGTTGTCGGCGCCAATCATCGCCTTTAGCTCACGCTCCTTGTCGAGTTTTGTGGCATTGAGCGTGTCGACCTGCCGCATGCTCTCAATCGACTCGTCCACATTCCCCTCCTCGCCGAGCTTTTCGACCTGGCCCGTCAACACGCTGATCTCGTTCGCTAGGTCGTCGATTTCTTTGGACTGCAGATATTTATTGCGATCCCACGTCCAAGTATCGCAATTATAAACATACCAACTGAGCCACCTTCAGATCCTCCGGCGTCTTCTCAAGTCGCTTCCTCGCCTGCTCAATCTTCCTATCGCAATCGCTAATGAACTCAATCAGGCTCCGCGCCCACTCCTCCTCGTATCCGCCATGATCCTTTCGCGCGATGGCGGCCTCGTACTCCTTCTTCAGCTTCTCCATGTGCTTCCGCGGACACGGGCCCAGGTCGCATTTCTAAGATTTCCTGCCTCGTCAAGACAACATCCACGCCCGCAGCCGAATAACTACACCTACCGTGTTCGTGAACAAATCATGCGGGCATACTTGACGAACACGTACAATTTTTAAGGAGAGCAGCGTTAGGGATATCCTTACATCCGCACAGGTAACTTCGGCACACCTGGTTATCCGTGTACGTAACCGTATCCGGCATACCACCTTGCAATGCCACATGACTTCAACGACATTCACTGACCTCAAAAAAGTACTCACCAAGGCTCTCCTTCCCCATAAGCTGCTCCAGCAGCTGCCTAGATTGCCTAATGAGTGGGAATCATCACAGACTCCGCGATTCTTGCCTTTGGTAAGCCGCCATTTGGAGGAGATTTTCTAATGAGACACGCAAACTGCTCCACTCAAATGAAAGTAACTCGCACAGGAGGTCAATAATGTATGTGGTCCTTCTTCGTACTCTCTTCGTAAACTTGCGATAATATAATTGCGTAATTGCTTCCTTACCTGCCTCTTACGTAATAATGCGACTTATTATCCTCCAGTTTCAATAACTTTTAAACCATCTATTTTAAATGAGTATTTTCTTGTTTTCTGAAGCTGTTATCCTACGCCTTTTTTTCGCGTTCAAGCCGCCAGCCGTCATTTTTGTCCACCACTCACTTGCCAAAGGGACCAACGTCAAGTCTGCTCATCAGTCACCCACCGCGCTCGCAGCAGACTTGTCCCAAACGAGCGCTTGCGATGGAATTGAAGCCGACTTACGCCAGCGGAGGCGTGCCCGCTCAAACCGTGGGTCCGACGAATGACGAGACCTCGACTTCCAATGCCAAGCCCGGGGAATCCGTGATGGAGCGGTACGCCAGGCTCAAGAGGCAAATTAAGGTGCTTGTCGACGGCTGGTCGGTCGTCAGGCGTTGGTCAGGGGGGGGCCCGCTGGTGGCGCGATGCTGCTTATGGGAGCGCGGACCACATCATTATTGGACGGATGGATGGCTACAAGTTGATGTGAGACCGGCGTTTCGTGCTTGACGCGTGTGGAATACTGGCCGTGAATTCGGTTTGGAGGAGATGGAGGGATTGCGGATGGAATAACAATGACTTGGCTTGTAGTTCTTTTACCCTTGGCCCCATCTTTCCCTTCTTCACAGTCCTTTGCTCACAAGTTCATCGCAAAAACAGGAGAAAGGCGAGGAGGAGAATGCAGCGCTTTCGGACATGGAGCTTTCGTCTAACGACGAGGAGGAATACGCCAAGTACGAGAACTCTGCGCCATCCAACGGACTACACCCGGCGCGGAACCGGAAGCGGCGCGGGGCCGGCGGAGGCGGTGGCTCGGGGGCGGCGAACGGAGGGTCGGGCTCGACGTCGAAGAAGCGGAAGAAGGGACATCATCAGCAGAACGAGCCGGCGGAGAGCGAGCGACGGCGTGGGCCGAAGAGGGAGAACTGCAGTCGGACTGGGAACGGGAACGCGTCGGCGCTCGCGTCGAAGGCGGAACCTAGCATGTCGGCGGCAGCGTCGAAGCCCATAACGGAGGCGCAAGGAGGCGCCGAGGCGGCCGCGGCGGCTGCAGCGGAGGCGGCGGAGCGGAGGGAGCGGAGGCGGCGGTCCGTCTCATTGTGCTCGAATGAGTCTGTTGACGAGTTTGGGCGCGTCAAGCGCAAGCGGAAGGCGACGGACGAAGAGGGGGGTATAGGAAACGATGAGGACGTGGGGGCCGTCGGCGGTGGTCGGCGGGGCAGCGGCGCGGCCGGTTGTTGGAACGATGACAACGTGATTTTGCAGAACGGTGGTTGGGGCGGGGCGTGGATTGGTGATGACGATTATGGAAAGAGAGGCAACTGGGGCAGCAGGAGTCGAAGCAATGACTCACGAGGTTCTCTCGCGAGCGGGGAAGCCGGAATGGGGGCGGGCGGAGAGGAGGATTTGGAGAACGTGTTTTCGAAACGGGCGGTACATGTCGGGGATTTGCCCCCCGAATGCATGAAGGAGGACTTGAAGGAGTTCTTTGAGAAGTGTGGGGAGGTGGTCGATGTGAAGTTGTTCCAGAATAAGCCGTAAGTTGTCCAGCTTTTCTGTTTAAGAGCTTTCGTGCTAAAGCTGGCTTCCCATTCATAGGTCACGTTTTGGCTTCGTCACTTTCGCCTTGAGCAAGTCCATGTTCGAAGCTATTGATACCCTTCACGGCGCAATCCTTCTTGGCTCCCGAATCCGCGTATCCCGCGCCCGCATCCCCGACTGGCACCACTCCCGAACCAGCGCAAACGGCCGGAAGCCCTCCGGTGCTACCGGCTGGGGTCTTGGGGCCTCTGGGTTCGCGAACTCTGGCGTATACTCGACGCCGGACTCGTCGGCATACCATGGATTCGAGGGCGGCGGCGGGGCGGGGAAGCGGGGCAGTACGCTAGCGAGTGTGTCGTTCGAGAGCGAGCTCATGCGGTATGCGTCGCTTGTTGGGGCCGTCGAAGTGGTTGGGACCGTTGGTGGGCGTTCAAAGACGGACGAGATGAAAGTTAAGGTTGTCGCGAAGGTGAAAAGGGATGGAGATGAGGAGTTGGAGGAGGGCGAGGTGTCGGATGAAGAGGCGGTGGACATTTGAAGAAGGGTGTCTTAACCTGTTGCTCTTCCTCTGCAAGGACTATCGCCGTTTTGCAAGGTGCAGGACTGCGGAACTGTCGAGTCCGTTCAGCCGCCTGCTCCTTTACTTTTTATTCTTGTAGATGTGGGTCAGAAGGTCTTACATGGATGGTTGAGCCTAGATTGGCGTCGACGTGATGTGTAGTTTCTCTTGCTGTAGATTCTTAAGGTGCCTGGTTATTTTGAAGGCCGTTGTTTCCTGGTATTTAAAAAGGCTATTATTTACTGTTTACCGAGGGTTGCATCACCCATGGTAGCCATGGTTGCACGAAAGCGAGATTGCGTTTCGACCCCATTGGGCACAACGGGTGCCTGACAGTGTTGCACAGAGAGCCCTCTTTGCTGTTCGAGTAAGCCGACAGGCCGGCGTGCAACAACGACATAGAGCTGGCCACCACCTGGTAGACTGCGGACCTTCGACACCTGCGATGATGGATCGGATCATGCTCCTGGCGATCGCTCTCTCGATGATGGGCTCGGCCGCCTTTGCCCAAAGTGAGTGCGATTCGGATGGAGGGGGGAGTTGGGGCCGGCTGACTCGGAGCGGGCATGCGTGCATGCAAATGGGACGCTGGTTGGGAGGTGCGCGGGTCAGGGAGGCCTCCTCGACGGCATGGTGCTATCCTTTTCCGGGGAACTAACCTGTTTTTAATCCCTCGCAGCCACCATCAATGTCTTCATGAAGGCGTTCAACAGCGCTGCGGCCCAGGAGGCAGCCCTGTTGGCGCCTTACCTCTCCCAGTTTACACAGCAGAGCAACATCACGATCGTGACAAATATACTTAACGACCCCAGCCCGGAGAGCTACCTCGCGGACCTCACGGCGTCGATTCAGAACCCGAATGCGGGCGTTGACGTGTACCTCGTCGAAGAGAGCTGGACGACTTCGCTCGCGCCGTACTTCCTTGACATGCTCAGAATTCCCGGGTTTGAGTTTATCACCGACTTCGTGGCGCAGCAGATGAATCAGATTACGGCTTTGGACACCGTCGCGGGACCGTTGGGTGGGTGGCATGTGATTTGAAGGAAGCGGATTGATGTACTCATTTACTTCCTATTCTTTATGAACAGTTGCCTTGCCGCTCTGGGCCGATTACGGCATTCTTTATTACCGATCAGATGTGTTGGCGGATTTGGGCATCCCAGTCCCTCAGACGTGGAATGATATTACCAATGCGTGCGCTACATTCAACAAGTCAGCTCATGCAGCTGCTATAAAGTATTGCTTTGTCACCGGTTTCCAGAGTGAGTTCGCTTTTTGTTGAAATCTACCCATGTATTGCGAATATTGATCGTTAACCCAGACCAATCTGCGGTCGCCACTGGCTCCCAATGGCTCGTCTCCGCAACGAACAACCCATTTATTGGTCCGGGCGGGACCTTTAACTTTCAGGACCCTGCATTCGCCGCCGTCCTCCAAACCTTCAAAAACTGGACTAACCTTGGCTACATTGACAAAAATGTTTTGTCCTTCAGCGCCGGCGACGCCGCGACCGCCTGGGAGGCGGGGCAGGCTCTGTTCTACCAGGGCTTTGTCACGAACTTCTACCCTTCGATGCAGTCGTCGGCCATCGGCGGAACGGAGACGACTAGGAAGTTTAACATGACGCAGGTTCCTGGGTTAAACCTTGGGATGTCTGTGGCAGTGGTAGGGGGTTACCACCTCGCCATAAGCAACACGACGAAACACCCGAAGGAGGCACTTCAAGCGATTCAGTTCCTTACGACGCAGGCCGTGCAAGAGACGAGGGCGACCCTCGGTATTCCCCCTTCGTACAAGGCGTCGTACAACAGTGAGTCCATTTTATCTTGAATGTTTAGGATTATTTCTAACGATCTCTCGTGCCATTTACCAGACGCGACCCTTTGCAAATCCTTCATCCCTTGCCTGACGGTGAATGCCACCCAAAACGTTCATGTGTACACGGAACCGGCTGATAAGCTTGGCGTGAAATGGCTTCCAGTCGCCGACTTCCTTGTCGGCGCGCTCCTCCAGTTCTTCCGTGCTGACCCCGCCGTCACTGCCGTCCAGGCCCTGCAAATGGCCCAGGCGGCCCTGCAGGCTCAGCTCGGCCTCAACCCGAACGGAACCGCGACATCCCCGAACACCTCTGGCACCAACAAACCCCCAACGACTACTACAAACTCTCTTTCCGGCGCCGACTCTGGCTCTACCTCCACCGCCAGCAGCCCCGCCGTGATCGGCATCTCGATCGCTGTCGGCTGCCTTGTCTTCATCGGACTCATCGTCGGCTGCTTTATCATGCAGCGTCGGGCCGGCCGATGGCCCTACACCGCCGATGAGGACGAAAAGACCGTTGAGCAACGCGAGGGGGGTCTTCGCATGCCCGGTTCCCCAGGCACGCAAGTCAACTCGGCCGGGAAAGAGGACTTCACGTGGGAGCCAAACCAGAATGTCCAGAGCGTCATGCACTCCAACAAGTCGTTCGTGTTTGCATCGGACTACGACGCGGGCAGCAGGGTCGGCACCCTCCCGCACCCGGCAGCGGCGAACACGGGCGCGCAGGCGCCGTATACGGCGCATCTGTCGTTGTACAGCGACACGACCGTCGCGAACGGCGTCCGGCATGTCGCGAGCCCTCTCCCTCCGTTCATTAGCCCGACCGCCATGGGTGCCGGTGGCGCCGCAGCCGCGGCGACGGCGACCTCGTCTTACATCCGCTCGCCCGGTTCCCTAGACCACAACTACAGCGCAAACGCAGCGGACCTCGCGCGGGCGCCAAGCCCGAGCGTGATGAGCGACCAGGGCTACGCTACGCCGCAGAGAGGTGTGCAACTGGGCAGGGCGGGGGCGGGTGTCGTGAGCCCGATCACGGAGAGCATGGGGAAGCGGCATGAGGTCGTGCATCCGTATGAGCCGGCACAAGAGGATGAGATGGCGCTCCGACCGGGGAACCTGGTGATGTTGAAGACGGCTTACGATGGTGAGTGCTCTCTGCCTTGTTTGTACGGTTATTGCTGTATGGTTCTGACCTGGATTTTTTTTTGTTCTGCCAGATGGATACGCATTTGGTGAGATGGACACCCCGAACGGCATCGTCTCGGGCGTGTTCCCGCTCGCATGTCTCCTGCCCAACAGCACCCCCGCAGGAGTCGCGGCTCCCTCTGCCGCCTTTGATGCGGCCTCCGAGACCGGCCATTCCCCCTCCATCCTCTCAAGCCCGCGCTACAACCCTTCTTCGTCAGGCCCGTCAAACCTCACGTTCCAGCCCATCAGCCCCGTGCCCACTGGGACGGCCATGTCCACTACCTCTAACTCGACGGAGGGCGTTCCTGAAACTATGCTGTTGCACGGCCGGATTACAGAGGAGAGCTACCTGAAGCTCATGGCCGAGAAAAAGGAGAAGGAGGCCAAGCAAGTCGCGGCGCTAAAGGAAAGGCTGGGGAGGTCGAACATTACTGAAGGCGAGCGGGAGAGGATGCAGCGGAGGCTGGATGAGCTTGAATTGGGGATATAAATGATGTCGTTTCTGTTGGTTCCTTCTTCTTACCGCGATCATTTTCTTTGCTTTCGCTTTTGCTTCTGATAGTAGTTTGGATTCGTTTCCATTGCGTTTACTTTTTTGCCCTCTGATATTACCTTTTTGTACACAGCACTGTGGTTACTGTTATCTTGCTTGCTTGGCATCCTCAAGGTGAAGTCAACTATTTCCGCAATATTTTTCCATAATAGAATCAAACGTGCTTTATTGACGAGATTGATGTTTTGATGAGATAATAATTCGAAGTCCACTGCAATTTCTATTCTTACAGTTGTGCTCAGAACGAGCTGCGGTTCATGATGATTGAATTGATTGCGGATCGTAATCGTGATAATAGAAACGACGGCTATCCACCCGATGATACAATCCCAATGCCAAACAACTACGCTACAGCTAGATCAACCTCTCGGAGGTTAACGAAGGGCGACGCAGACGTGGTTCCGCCTCTCCGCGTGGCTTAAAGTAATTAACATGTTAGCATAGCCATACAAAATGAACGGATTAGCTGTACCTGAACTTGTGCCGCTGCGTCCGACTACATTTACAAAATACACGATTTAGGGTCTTCTCCACGTCAAAATATACCATGTTTTCTCACCAATGCCTCCCGTACCAACAATTCTCCCTGGCGACAACGGCCGGCGGCAGCTTGGCGGTGTCGACGTCGTAAAGCCGGTACAGATAGCAGAGCTCGTCGTATACCAAGGTCGCGCACGCCTTACAGGCCCAGGTGTCCTTTTGGGCAAGCTTCTTCCTGCCGCCGCTCTCATCGCCGACGTAGATGCCATCGCAGTAGATCGCCAACGTCCCAGCCTCCATCTTTTCCAGCCCCGGGCCCCAGATTTGGTCGAAGGTGACGCCGTTTGCCATGCAGTAGTTGGTGAAGACGCCTTGCTCGTAAGTGTTTTTGCTGAACGAATCTTCCGAGATCTGGAGGTCTTTAAAATCTGCATCCAAAGGGAGATTAGTATAATGCCAAGCGACCAAGACACCGACCCTTGAGCTGCATGTACGGCCTGTCGTCGCTGCGCGGACAACCTCCAGTGTGCGACAGGTAGTCATTACAGAACGGGATTGAGCAAAACTTGCAGCGGATATTGGGAAGATCTCGGTCCGGCATCAAGGTCCGGCAGTTACAGCACGTGATATGCGTCGGGCGGGTCGCGTCACAGATGAACCCGTCCGGGGCCTGCCCAGGCGGACATTGCGGGCACCTCGGGAAGAAGCGTGGAAGAGGAGGTGCCGGGATGTACTCGGCCTCGTCGAGCTCAGAGTCGTCCACGTCGTCGTCGTCCGTCGGTTTCGTGACTTTCTTCGGCTGGTTGGCGGATTATTAAAACATGTGCATGCAGTCGCAGACAAATAAACCATCCTTACCACGTTCGTAATCGTATTCAAAGCGTCCATTTCTGCCTTCTCCTCGTCCGACCGTTCCTTCTCCGGGTGCCTACACAAATCAGTCGCTAACCAACAGGTGTGTTACTTACGCCGCCAGGTATAAATTGACCATCGACATCAAAGTGTGATTTCTCGAGACGCATTCAATCGTCTCCCTGCACTGAGGACATTCGCTGCTGATTTTGATCCAATCACTGATGCAAGCGCCTGGAAAAGACGATTAGCACTTGGCCGTAGCATGAGCAGAAATGTTGAACCCACCGCAAAAGGAGTGCATGCACGGCATGCACGACGCCGGCACATACATTAAGTCGTGGCAAATTGTACACTGGCAGTTCGACTCAAACTCGCTCTCCGCCTCCAACGTTGGACGCGCCTTCTTGACTTTCTTCTCCTCTCCCGCTTCGTCCAACTCCTTAGCCTCCTCCCGCTTCCTCTTTAGAGTCTCCTCCGTCGGCACCGGCGGCTCTAACCCCTTCGCTTCCGCCTTACCGGGAGCGCGGTAAACCACCGGCCCGGCCTTGTTCTTCCCCATTGTGATAACATCCCCGTCTTTCAAACGCACGACCTCGTCCTTCTCGATCTTTCTGCCGTTTATGTAAGTCCCATTCCGCGACAAGTCCCGCAGCTCGTGGGTGCCGCGCGAGATGGTGAAATGCTGCTTCGACACCCCGCCACCCTTGACCTTCAGCTCGGAGGGATTTGCGCGGCCAACGGTGATCATACTCTTGCTGGCGTCCGGCTTCAACGTGGTTCCGCCGCACTCGAACGATCCCCACTCGTCCGAGGTGGAAGCCAAGGTGGAGGGGCCGGCGGCGACCTCGTCCTCCTCGTCCTCCTCTTCCATAAAGGTGTGATCACCATCGCCGTCCATTGCGGTCAGCGTTCGCGTTGGGATGATGCCGGCGAGGTGGATTGTAAGCCAGGCGAGTGTCTTAAGCCCTTGATTATTTGGACAAACTTCAGATACGATATGAGCGCTTGTTTCTTTGCAATCGTTGGGACAAGGTGCGCTCGCGGTGGAGTTTATCGAAAAAGGTTACTAATTCGCTGTCGAGCTAGAGATAACCCGATCTATGAGGTTGAGTTCTCCAGCGGATCGCGGCGGGATGACAAGGTCAGGATTTAATTTTGTTTATACCAAAATATAAAAGGCGTTGAAGGATGAGCGGTTTTTAAATCAGTTTGTCGTACATTCGGCTCTCGATATCGTTGAAGAGGCCATGTGGGGGTCGAACGCAATGTGTGGGGAAACAACATCATTGCCGAGAACTAACGGGAACATTCCTTAAGGTACCTGAAGGTTGTTGATCGGTATAACGACTGGCTAATCTCAGCTTTCGTCTTGGCATGCGGTAAGCAAAGTAAAATACTACCGATCTTGCTGACTGCAATGCAGGTGTAAAATTCATTCTTATGCACGACTCACAGCACCCCGATGCCATTCGTAATTTCTTTAATGAGTGCCATGAAATCTTCGTGAAGGTAGAGTTTTGTTGCTGCGGTTTGCTCACGATTTAGGTGCTCCTGAATCCGTTCACGGAAATCAACGCTCCAATAACTTCGGCAGCCTTTGACGCCAAAGTTCGGACGATTGGAAGAAAATACCTGTCCTAGAAGTCTTCCGACAGCGTTTCGTTTGCTGGCGCTGCATGAAACGAATACGCTCCCCGTGCGATTTATTTCCCCCCCGGAAGCATTTAATATTCCCATTCGCACTACTTTACAACCACCTATAGCAAGAAGGAAACTTGTGACTTTACTGAGAATATTCTATAATGTATCATATCACCTGCCCCACCCAGAATTAGGTCCGCCAGCCGCGAAGATGTTCCCCGCTGCCCCAGGAGAAAGCCCGTTTGTTCGTGGCGAACTCCCAACACCAACCCCTACCCGTGTAAGAGGTATTCCACCGACACCTCCGACCCCGTTGTTCAGCCCAGGACCGACTGCCCTTATCGAGTTCCCCCCAACCACCATGCCCCCCTCCATCTCCATATCATCCCCAGCAGGGACCTGCGCAAACATCCCCCGGCCGTCGGCGCAGCTGCCAGTTATAGGCTTGCTGCCCCTCCGTCTCCGCTGAATCACCCTTGCTCCGAGATACCCAGCCCCAACAACTATTATCAAACCTACAACCGCCAACACCAGCATCGCTCTCCATACCCAGCCCCAGGTTGCACCAGCCGCCCCGCCGCCGCCGACCACCTTACCACCCGGCGTAACCTCCCTCGAGATTGTGCTCGCCACGTGGAGGAGCATTGCCCCAACAGTCCAGCTGATCGGAAAGCCCGCCGCAACCTCGACGGGCTCGACGACGCCCCTATCCCTCGGCGCGCCAAATCCCTCGTGCAGGACCGTGAGGAGCCACGCGCTTTTGAAGCACTGCATCTTGAGCCTGTCCTCGTCAATCCGCAAGCCCGCCGCCGCAAGGCCTGATTCTCCCGCGGTCCTCGAGGCCTCCAGCATCGCGACAAGCTGGGACCACGGCGCGGAGCAAAGGCGCTCGACGGCCTTCCGGAACGAGACGGGGTCAAGCGAGCTCGTTGTTGGATCGATGGCGGACGCGTTAGCTGGCAGCAAGCGGCCGACTGACGCCGGGGTATAGAAGTACTCGGAGGCGCCAACGAAGCGATTCCGGTGCTTGTCCTGTAGTACCGGCAATGTCTTGAATGACGGTCGAGGGCCGTGGACGCCGTTGAAAAGACATGGTTCATCAAGGCAATGATGACTCTTGTTTAGGAGTGGTAGCTGGAGCGATAGGCAAGTGGATAGGGAGCCCGTTCCAAGGAGGTGATGCGGTTGTTGCTCCATCGAATTGGTCGTGATGGTTACCAGGCGGGGTTCGGCAAGGAGGAGGCCGGGTGGCAGGCAAGGGTCGTTAATGGACGGCTTTGTCCAGTTATCAGCCGTCCGTACAGGTGTTACTTTTTGAGCTGATACGTCGGGGTCCTCTTCAGACCGCGCAAGCTTGCTGTCGTCGTCGTAATAGGCGTCATCAGGGACAGCTTCGTCGTCCCACGCCTGTCCGGTCCCTGCCGGGATTTTCGGCCCCTTCCTTATGCCACGCTTATCCAGATTGGCACCTCTGTCATCCTTTCCCACCGAACCGCCGGGAAGTGACCGAAGTTCCTCCTGGTACGTCCGCCCCAACTCCTCCACGTACCGCCTCCGCGCCTCGTTAACACCAAAGCCCAGAAAGGTTGTCGAGAAGACCCAGTACTCCACATCAACACCCCGTATCGTCCTTAAGCGCACCCTCGTCAGATCCTCGGGCTCCTCCTTCCCCTCCGGCTCGAACGCGATCTGCGTCGACGCGCCCCCCATGTCGAGAAAGCCGTAAGACGCCGGGCTCGGCAGCTCAACGCCATCCTTCCGGCTCACGTTCTCGAAGCCCCCCTTGAGATAGTTCACCGTGACCCAGCCAAAAATCCCTTCGAGCTCGCCTGAGATAACGCGGAAGTGCATCGAGCAGCCGCCTCCGACCGAGAAGCCGTACGTCCGGCTCGCAAGCTCGCATGCAGCGGCTAGAATAGCCGCCCTCGGCTCCGCCGCGATGAGCCTCATGCCTGCAGTCGCCAACAGGTAGATCGGAGTTACTTCGATCTTCCGTGGTGGCACGATTGACGCCGCGAACGTGAAGAGTGGTTTTAGGTACTCCGCCACCGCCAGCGGCGACGGGTTATTCGCGAGCGACGATATTCCAGGCTCAATGCTCATGCTCCAATTCGTCCCCGTCGGATCCGCTTTCTCCAGTCTTGGTAATCGATCAAGTGCATCGAGGCCCGGTCCCGCGGTCGTGACCAGCCGACGAGACGCCTCCACTCGCACCTTCCTCGGATCCCGCCATGAATAAATTAAAGCCCGCGATCCCGACGAGCCAGCGTCAATAACGATCCCGTACAGCCGATCCCGGTCCCACTCCGATACTGGCGCAATGGTCGTCGACGTCCCGGCGCGTTGCGAAGGCGTTGCCCCTTCGGACGGCGGCGGCGTTATTCGTCCATCAGCGCTACTAAGGACTGTATCAGGCGAATAGCCCGTATCAAGGTTGAGGATCGCCTCATCATCAGGGTTTTTGATCGAAGGTAGATTCGGATGGGCGTGCGGTCCGCCAAAACGTCCGCCTCCGGATGGACTGCTTCCGATCGGTGTAACTCCACTATTTGCAGATATGGAGTCGAAACCGTCAGCAAGCGAGATTTTCGACGAGGATGATGGTGAGGAAGCGGTTGGCGTCCGGAAGGGATTAAGGAGAAGAATGACGGTGATGACGAGGACAAAGGTGGCGATAAGAATGGCTCTGCGGTCCATCTTTCGACCTGTAAGACCAAAAAAAAACAAAAAAAAAAACATAGCAGTGAGCGCAGACGAAAGAGTTTCTATCAGTGACTAAACAAATACCTCCAAGCATCCAGTAATTTAAAGCCACCCATGCGTGCGTGAAGTAGACTTTCCGATTGTGCCCCGCGGGCGGAATGTGACCTATTCCGGTAAAGGCCGCCGTCACGGACCGCCAGCACGATGAGCTTGACGGCGGCGGAGTCGGCAAGTCAACATAAGACTGCGAGTCATCTTTGCTTCCTGGATGATAATATCCCGTAAGATAACCGAAAACGAGAGCCTGTAACACGCTATTACCATCTAGCAACAGGTTGGGTATGGTGATGGAAACGCGCGTGGACATCCCAGTTCTCGGTGACGAGCCAACACCGGAGCTCACTCCGCCGCCGCCGCAGCCTACCCCACCGTCTCCCATCCTGGGGCTTCCATTCGCCAGCACAAACGACGCCGACGCGCTCGATGACCGCGCCATCGGAACGTGGTTCGTGTAGGTAGCGGATGTTTGCTGTGGTGTAAGAAGGCTGATGCTACTGGAGCCGAAGCCCGAGGTGTAGGATGGCCCCGAGAAGGAGCTATGCGGATGCTGTTGATGATGCTGCTGAAGATGGTGATTCGAATGGACGGATGAGGACGATCGCGCGTAATTCGAGTGGTAAAGCGGTGGCAGTGAGCCGTCGTAGTCTTCGCTCATACGGGACGGCGCTGACGCTGGTGGTGGAGACGCGAGGGATGATAGGGAAGAGGTCGATCGCGAGTGATGCATGCTTGATATCGTCGGGACGTACTTGCCCGACTGAGCAGCCAGGGATGCAGCGGGGAGGTTCGGAGATGACGGGTTGCGCCTCGTATGTGGGGACGACGATCGTGCAGTGAGGGTGCTGTCCGCGGTCTGCGGCCGGCCAACGCCTCCGGAGGATCCGGAGGATCCGGCATTAGATACAAACGTGTTTCCGCTCGAGATGAGCGAGGAGGTCGACAGCGTAGTCATGTGCGGATCGCCATTACGGCCTCCAGGGCTGCTCATACGTCGGCGGGTGTTGACGTCGATCAGCACGAAATATGGTATTATCACTAGGCAGGCCACAAAGCCATTACACAAACTTATTAGCCTATTTCATCGAGAAGAAATCAAACCAGGAAACCGTTTATAACGAACAACTCCTATTTCATCCCTCTCAACCAAAAAATAGCTTAACAAGTCAACTTGACAACGGGGTAGGAGAGAAACAACAAGGCGGGAGAGAACAATATGGTGTCCATTTGTGCCGCCTAATGCGCATGACACGGAGAGCCAAAACGCAGAACCCAAACGCAGGAAAAAAAAATAACAAGTCAAATAACGATAGCGTGGAGAACGCAAGTAACTCCGAAAATCTACAGCTACACATACAAAGACCCCCCAAAGTATACCCTCCCAATATGTAATAAAGAACCCCACCCTTATGCTGCTAAAAGCACTACTGCTCGAATTTTTTCGCGATCATACCATCCGGGGGCTGGGTCTCGACCTTCCCCTTCGAAACCTCGTCCCAGTTCGTCGAAAGGCAGGTGCCGTTGCTTTCGACGTAGCTCTTCATCATGGCCCTCCTTGTGTCCTCACTCGCGTCCTTATAGATCTGTTGGAAGAGCGTGTTAAGCGCCGCCTCCCCCTCCGGCTTCTCCTCGTCCACGGACTTCGCGACGGCGTCCCAGTTCTGCTTCTTTAATCGAATATAAGGGTTACATCACTCGCGAAGCAGAAGCTGATGCCAACCTTCTTGGACGACGACGGGTAACTCGGCCCCTTGCCGGCCCCGTTAATGTCCGCCATCGTCTGCACAACGCCCTGCTCCTCACCCTCGAGGGTCCCCCACCGAATTCCGACAACCTCCTTTTTCAGCTTGATCTCGATCTTTGTCGACAGCACGGAGTGCTTGCACTCGGCCTCCGTGATCTCGTGCGCGAGCGGATCCAGCTCGAGCGTGTAGTCGGTGCCACGCGTAGGGAGCTTCACGGTCACGGAGACAGCGCGGCGGGCGTAGTTGATGCTGACCTGCTCGGGCTTCACCTGCTTGATGAAGATAGAGATGGTCACAAAGTTCTCGTTTTGAAACCACTCGTGACGGATCTATGTTGCAGTGGTGGGTAGTATGAGCCGTTGTCCCACAACTCAAAGAAGGCTAACCTTCGCGGGCGGAAGATAAGGCGCGGCCGGAGGAATCGCGGCCGGCTTCGAGCTCGAGACTGCATCCCAATCAGTAGGTGAAAGAAATGGAAGGTAAATCGGCCTCACCAACAGGAACGGTGTGACCTTTCTTCCTCAAATCCTCCGCGAGGGCCTTTACCTGGCTCGCGACGCCCTCAAAAGCCTCTCCAACAACCCCAGCGACGGCGCACACGCTCACGGCGTCCTTCGCCCTCCCACTTTTGATCATCTCCTTCCCCATCTTGACCATGCTGCGCCCGACCCACTCCGGCCACCCATTGAGCTGACCGACGTCGTCGACCGATGTCGGCACTGGGACGGGCGAGAGCGCCAGGGCCGCGCGGACGTCCGCGATGGAGGCGGCCGAGTCGCCGAGCTGGGAATGGGTCGCGGAGCGTTTGAGCAGGTAGTCGTAGTTGGCTGGGTCGGCATTGACGAGGCCATTGAAAAGCTCAAGGGCCTTGGAGTACTCGCCGTCCACGAAGGCCGCGTTGGCGGATGCGTAAGTGGCGGGCGAGTCCATGGTCATTTGGTGCTAGAGCAAGCGATGGTGAAACGACGACGTTCTTCGATGTTCGGCAACTCAAAAGTGAACAAAGAATCCAATAAGAAAGGACCGCGGTTGTAATCACGCGAAGGTATATGCGTGCCTAAGCGTACTGGAGTAGCATGCCATTAAAGTCGATCGATAACGCACTTCCTGCCACACTTCAGCAAGAGGGCAACAGCTGCAGATGGAAGAGGCAAGCGATGTTATTGCGCAAGGTATGAATATGAGCTGACCATGTATTCGTGTATTACATCACTTCCTACAAATATTCGAACGTAAGCAAAGACGAAACACAACAACGGGGAGTAGATCGATCTAAACACGTACCTATACCACATGTAAGTGATCCGCTCGCGGCGGATCTTCTTCTGTAATTGCAAAACGCCAAAGAGGAGCGCCTCCGCGGTTGGAGGACATCCGGGTACATAAATATCGACTGGCAAAATGCGATCGCAGCCTCTGACGACGGCGTACGAGTAGTGGTAGTAACCGCCTCCATTTGCACCTAAGGGGGTTTCGTCACATGAAAGCTCATAACGGCACCCGCTTACAGCTTCCCATGGATATCACCCAGCGAGGATGCGGCATTTGGTCGTAACTGAATCGATCACAACGTCAAACAAATCATCCCAACATCCCTACACAACACCCGCTCCCGCCCAAAAAATAACGACAAGCACATCCTCCAACAACATACACTTTTCTCAACGGCGGGGCCATCTTGTTCGTCAGCGTTCCTGCCACGATCATGACATCAGACTGCCTAGGCGAGGCACGGAAGATGACACCCAGCCTGTCCTGGTCGTACCGCGCCGCGGCCATGTGCATCATCTCCACGGCGCAACACGCCAAACCGAACGTCACGGGCCAGATCGACGACGTGCGGGTGTAGCTCACGATCGAGTCGAGGGTCGTCAGGACGAATTCTATAGCATATGAGCCCAGGTCAGTGTGTGCATGCAAGAAGGTGGTTGTTGTGCGACCAACCGGCAGCATTGTTGACGGGCCCGGGGAGGTTCAAGGGGTTGACCTTCTGGACGGGGATGTCCTTGACGTCGAAGGAGCTCAGGTTCTTGTCCCTGGTGACGAGGCGGGCGATGCCTCGCCGCTGGATGTGAAGTCCAATCTTGAACATGGGTCCAGTTCGCGACGAGAAAGAATTTCCGATTTCGTATACAAGCCGTCTAATGGCAAATAGGTTGGATACACATATTGCTTCATGATTCTAACATTAAAAAGACAGGAAAGAATATTTGGGGGTCTTTCGCAGCTCAACAAATATAATTAAAAATCAATATCAAAAACTCAATGAAATGAAGATGTGTCAAAAAAAAATTAAATGCTTTTACACGCCATGCAAGCTAATGCAACTTACAGCGACTTATCCAGTCGGCCCTTAACCAGCATATACCACTACGCTTTCTATGGTACTGTCGCTCGATAATTAGACGCGCCGTTAACAGCTGTCAAAGTCCGAAAAATGCAACACGCCTTTGCAGCGACTAGGTTCCTCGGCCGGGCTACGCGCATTGCACCGCCAAGATGCCACCATCTCGTCAGCCCGTCGCCACTGGGACAGCTGGGACTCGTGCAGCGGCGAACGCTTTTCTGGCCGGCCCCCGGCGCCTCCAAATCACCAGTTCCGCCATCCCC
>JADGJL010000501.1:0-17909 GCA_027600665.1 Irineochytrium annulatum
CCCTCCTCAAAATGGCCAACCTCGAGTCGCTCTTCCTGGATCACGCGGGTTTCTACGGGCCTGCACCCGACCTCCGCGGGTTCTCGAAGCTGACGGCCTGCTCCGTGTCGGAGCTCTGGTGCATACCGTACTCGAACCGGGAGGCCTGGATCGCGAGCCAGCCGCTCGCGTGCCAGGACAACGCGACGGCCAACGCGTTCTTGAACGTCCTGACGCCGCTGTGGGCCGTGCCTACGTGCTCGGGCCAGCTGAGCGTCTTCACGGCGGACGGGTCGGCTCCGCTGCCGGCGGTGACGACGTCCACGAGCGCGGCTGGGGCGTCCGGCACGGCTGCGCCGAACTCTGCGGCGGGCGCGGGGTCTGGATCGTCGATGTCCTCTGGGGCGGTGATCGCCGTGGTGGTCGTAACGGTTTTGACGGCGCTCGCAATCTTCGCTACGATCGGGATTCTCGTGTGGAAGCGGTGGGTCGCGCCGCGGCGGCACGGGGGAGCCGGGACGGGGTGGACGAGGACTGTCGGGTCCCTCGCAGGTGGCGCGAAGGGTGGCGTGGCCGGGGGTGCAGGGGTTTATCATGTCCTGCGGGAGCCTGGACCGGACGTGGTGTTGATGTCGCAGGGAAGGGCAAGTTTGGATGGACGTGTCGCGGCGGGAGAACGGCCGCGCCCGCCGCCGGGACCGGCACCTCCGCCCCCTCAAGGAGTGGGCACACAGGCGCCACCGGGACTCGTTGGTAAGTTCTGCTGATACTGGTAACATTATTTGGCTGCTAACGCGAGCCATTCAGCCACGCACTCCCCATCTTTGCCTCCGCCGTATGGAAGCTGAAGTGGTGGGATACTGAGGCGGGCTACGGTTGACAAGGAGCACATTAACATTTTTGCGTACAGTCGGTGGTTTTTGCGGAACGCTCCAAACTCCAATAATGGTCACTATTCATTGCGAGCAATTGTGTTCTTCTTCTGTTATCCAAATACCTCGTGTAACTGTGTTGGCCTTCAAGTGGTGAAGGCTTGTAGACCTGAAGACACAGAAACGAAGCAGACGACATCCCGAACGACCAACCTTGATCTGCAACCAACCCGCCCCTACCCCCGCTCTCCTTCCCTTTCCTGCCCGTTTGAAGACAATCAACGGCCTCCAAGGCCACTTCAGACGTAAAGACGGCTTCGACTGTCCGTGATCCCCAGCGACGCTGCACCCGAGGCCGAAAGGCTTTCGCCCGCTTTCTGGCTCTCTGAGTGTATAGGAAGGAGAAACCACCTGCCACCACGATCCGATCGCTTAACCCACGGATCCCGCATCTCCAGGATGCCCGCCAAGTTCGGCTTCAAGGAGGCCGCGGCGCGGTGGCTATCTCTGAATGCCGTGGAGAACAAGGGCTTCTTGGGGGACCTACTGGGCCTGTCCTCCACCAGTATTGCGAGCCCGACGGCGTCGCCAACCGTCGTGAGCGCGACATCGGTGGTCGACGCAATCGAATCCGCCGCTGGAAGCGCGACGGCCTCGAGCGACTGCACGCTGATCGCGAGCAGCTTCTTCCGTTCGTATCTTTCACATGCTTGATCAGCTCGCGTTGACACTAACGGTTACCGTGTGCTGTGAAATAGAGAGCGGCCTACAACCTTGGAAGCCCGCATCTGACTGCTGCACCTGGTCGTTCGCGAACGACACGGCGGGAATCGATCAGAAGGTCGTCTGCGAGTCCGGCCGCGTCACAGCTCTTCTCATCGGTCGGATGCTCGGCGAAGGGCTCGTTAGCGGCATCCCCGACGCCGTGGGCTCGCTGACCAATTTGAAGCAGCTCGACCTCTCTTGGAACGGTTTTACCACCATAACGAACAATTGGACGGGGCTGACGAACCTCCAGTACCTAGACATACAGTCAAACCTTTTCAACGCGCAGAGCTTCCCCTCGTCGCTGCTGACGCTGAAGAACTTGGACTACCTGACGTTCGATGACTCGAGCATGTCAGGGCCGATGCCGAGCTTGGAGGGGCTGACAAATCTGAGGACGTGCTCGGTCGCGCAGAGCCTTTGCATCAACTATGTGGACGCGCAGGCGTTCAAGGAAGCACAACCGGCCGCTTGCAGGAACACTTCGAACCAAGGGAATATCCCACAGTCGAATGAGAGGTTCGACGTCGTGTTTGTGGATCAGCTCCCTGTATGTTCGGGAGGTAGGCGCTGTCATCATTTTCACTATGGAGGATTGTCTGCTCATGAGATCACGTTGTCTAGCTACCGCCTACTATAATGCCGCCAACTCCTTTGCCACCACCATCGCTGCTGCCACCACTTCCTCTGCGGCTTCGGGCGCGCTATCCCCTCTGGCAGATGTCGGTGCGAACGCGACAAGTGGCGGGTCCGGCGGCGTTACGGTGCCGCAACACGTACTCATAGCCCTCATCGTTGTCCTCCTTGTCGCCGTTATAATGGCCGTCTGGTTGGGCATCGTGACGTTGCTCTCGCGCCGTCGGCTGGTTAAGAAACGGCGATACGTTGAGCTTAACGACGACCAAGGGAACATTTTTCGTGGCGGGGGATCAGGTGTTGCCAGCAGCGCGGGAAGGCGGGGCGGCGCTTTCGAAGTTGAGGAGGATATCTACGAGGAGGACGTAGATGCCCGGTCGGCAGCGGCGGGCACGGCGGGCTCATCGAGGCGAAGTCTTGATGAAGCACAGCGGAGCAGCCGGTCCGGGTCTTGGGGTCGTGATGGCACGGCCGGTCACCGCACAGGCGGAGGCGGTTTGTTTCGAGGTCTGTTTGCCTCCGCGCCGCGGGAGGTCGGAGAGAGACGGCCCAGCGAATCGTCAATTAGCACCAGCTTTGGACATACTCACCGCGAGAGCTTTGACGATCTACGTTCAACACCCGAGCCCGTCCTCTCACCCTCATCCTCTACCTACTATGAAACCCCTCAGCCGCAACCTCAAGTGTCGTCGTCCCAATACCGACCACAGCAGTACGTCAGCGAGCCGCGCAACCCCGTCCCATACCGCCCCGCACCTCCACCGTCCTCGTCGTCGCCAAATCCTTATACAGACCGGATGGCGCAAGCGAGCATGCACTCCGTGGCGCCTGCGTACCCCGGCCCGCCCGAACAAGATTCTTTTTCTTCACCGAATAGACCTGAAGGCGGCACCGCCCACTACGTCATGTCGTCGACGCTGATGTTGGACGATGAGAGCGAGGGAAGTTCGCGGGCGCCCGTACCGGCGTACACTGGCGACGTCGGCGTGGGCGTGAGTGGCGGCAAGTCTAGGGCGGCATTCGACGACAGCGCCAAGAGCGCACCGTCTTACCACGAGGAGCTGAAGGGAGGTGGCGGGGAGGTTGACACGGTCGGGGCGAGCGTTGGAAAGGCGGGACTGCATGAGTATCCTCAGCGCGACGGAAGTTATCCGGGCGACCGCGAGAAGGGCGGCATGTTGCGGCTACAACCAGTCTCGGCGTCTTCGAATGGGAAGGTGGGAAAAGAGGGGATGCTGCGATTGCCGTCGATTTCGTCGTCCGTCGAAAGCGGGAACACGGAAGCCGAGGTGAGGAACGAGGATGACAACGATGACCAAGTGGAAGGTGGGGTCGCCAGGGCGAACTCAATCGCGAAACTTCGGCTGCCGGATCTTTGATCAAGGCGCCTTTGTAATAAATAAAAAATAGTTCGCCTTGCTGCAATGGCTTCGGTTGTATCTAAAGACATCAGCTTGCCTTGCAAGTGGCATGCAGTCGTCAAACTTGGCCACTGAACATCACCATGGCGCTGCGGATCCTCATCGCGACGGACAACCACCTTGGCTACATGGAGAGGGACCCGGTCCGCGGGGGGGACTCTTTTGACTCCTTCGAGGAGATCCTTCAAATTGCCACTGAGCGCGAGGTTCGTGTCGAACATTAAGTTACGGCCCAACCGACGTGGCACCCACCAGGTGGACTTCATCCTGCTAGGAGGAGACCTGTTCCACGACAACAAACCATCTCGGAAATGCATGCATCGGACCATGTACCTCCTGAGGAAATACTGCATGGGGTCACGGCCATGCGCCTTCGACTTTCTCAGCGCGCAGGTTGGGCGTCGTGACGCGAAGGCCGCTGGAGATTGATGAGTTATTGCTAGGACGAGGTTTTCAAGGACAGGTGCTTATAATTGGCGTGCGCTTGGGCCTCGCTGACGCGCTCAAGTTTTCACACGGTCAACTACCAGGACCCGAACTACAACGTCTCGCTTCCGGTGTTTTCAATTCACGGCAACCATGATGATCCAAGCGGGGTGCGTTTCGTTGTCGTTTTAACTTGCTGACGCAGTCGACAGGATGGGGACTTGTGCGCGTTGGACTTGCTCAGCGTCACGGGCCTGGTGAATTACTTTGGGAGGCAGCTCGAGGTGGACGACATCAAGATCTCGCCCATTTTGCTCCAGAAGGGCGACGTCAAGGTTGGGCTCTACGGCCTCGGTAACATTAGGGACGAGCGGCTGTATAGGACGTTTGCAAAGAAGAAGGTGCAGATGTTCCGCCCCAAGGTCGGGAAGGATGATTGGGTCAACATTTTTGTCTTGCATCAGAATCGGTTCGCAGTATCTTCGGTTGAGGTGAAATTAAGGCGTCGTTAGGGTGAAGCACGGACCGACGAACTATATACCCGAGAGCTTTCTTGACAACTTTCTTGATATCGTTTTGTGGGGTCACGAGCACGAGTGCTTAATTGACTTTTTCACGAACGAGGAGCATGGGTTTTACATCACCCAGCCTGGGTCGTCTGTGGCGACATCGCTATGCGAGGGTGAGGCGAAGGAGAAGTATGTGCTTAACCGGCAACGGATTGTTTTTACCGACGTGCGACCTGTTAAGGCACGTCGGAATCATCGAAATCCTTCCGAACAAAGAGTTTCGTCTGGACAACATTCGATTAAAGACCGTCCGACCCTTTGTCATTGATGAAGTCGTCCTGTCTAAGCAGAGCAGTTTGCGGGGTGCGAAGGAGAGAGAGGTGTTTGACTATCTGACCGAGAAAGTAGGTTGAGAGAACAGAAACAACGTGAATCTAAGCCCAAAGAAAGATCGAGGAGCTTATTAACAAGGCAAAGAACCAGTGGATGGAGCAGAATCCCGATGTGGAAGAGGACAAATTCCCGAGGCCGCTGATTAGACTACGAGTAAGCGGATCCATGTGGAGTCGATGCCGCTAACAACAGCAGGTTGAATACTCGAACTTTTCGACAATCAACCCACAGCGTTTCGGACAGCAGTTCGTCGACAAGGTTGCAAACGTGAAGGATATCCTGCAGTTCTACCGAAAAAGGTCGGCGCCATCAAAAGGTCCAATAGTCATCAGTTTGCGGCGTCTCATTGTCCGCAGAGTCGAGACCCGCCAAAATGGAAGATGTGTCGATGCCGGAAGCGCTCAACAAAATTCAGATGAACGACCTTGTGAACGAGTACTTGGCACAGCAAAACTTGGACCTGCTTCCGGAGAACGGTATCGGAGACGCCGTGAAGGTGTATGTCGAAAAGGAAGAGAAGGAGGCGATTGCAGAGTAGGAACGTTTGTTCGACCTCTAGGCTGAGACTTATTTACCAGCTTCGTCAACAAGTCTTTGAAAAAGGCTCAGAAGTCCATTGAGTCTCAGTACATTGAACAACCGGACGCTTTAAACGACGACTCACTCGCTAAAGACGTACAATGTAACTTGTGCTGGTGACGGCGTGCTCACGAGGGTTTAGATATCAAATCAAAAGAAGGTTATGGAGTCAAATTTCGAATCGAGCGCCACCGCGTTTTCAAAGAAATCGGTAAGACGCCGTGTGACTGCTTGTCTCTCATATTTGTTCAGGTAAAGGCAGTGGATGTCGATGAGGAGGGTAACGCTGAACTAGCTCCGCCGGCAAAAGCAGCACGCGCAACTAAGCGCAAAAAGGTTGGCTTTTATTCAAAGCCAATTTTGATTCCTTCTTCTTTGCAGAAGACATCGGACGACGATGAGGATGAGGATGAGGAGTTTGAGGACCGTCAGTCGACGAAAAAGAAGTATAATCTTTTTCAATTAGCGCAAATAATGCAACAAACAAAGGGCTGCTACAAAGGGGAAAGTACCGGCGAAACCGCGGGCGAAGAAAGCCACACCGCCGAAACCGGCCGGGTCTTCGCGGTCTAAGCGGCAAACCACTCTAAACTTCAAGCCCGCGGCGGACGCGGACGAGGACGAAGACGAGGAAGAGGAGGCACCGCCGTCCAAAGTGAGGAAAACAACGAGGTCAAAGCGGTAGAGCGGATGTGTTGTTCTCGCTGTCGTAGAGAGACCGCCTCATAACAGCGCACCGACCCGCGATGATAGAGTGGGAGGACTCCTTCTCCGACCGCTTCCTGAGGAGGTCGGCATAGAGCCGCTCGTTTTCGTCCGTCACCTATTGCAGATATTATTTATGCAGAACACTAAATATACTGATTATCTGAAGTCAATTCCTAACCATCTTCAGCTCCAAGAGGTCCTTCTGCAAGCCGTCTGTCTTTAATGCAACAACCCGTGAACGCACAGCCACCTCAGGTCCAGCCCTAAGTACTGTGTTCACCCCTATTAAATCTGTGAATAAAACTCACCACTGATGCGGCTCTCCAGGCCTCGCACTATTGTTGATGATCTCGTCCAAGGCCTGCAGCTTTTCGAGGATTTGTCGCTGCGAGATGATGATCTGGAACTCCTCCTGCGACTTAACTATCAGCACCGAGCACTAAGCAACCCCCAGTCCCCACCGTCGCAGCCTGCTGTATAAACTCGATGGTCTGCTCCCGCGCAACTTCCAGCTGATCAGGTATGGATTTGGCGAGCTGCGGGAATGACGACTTGAGATTTCGCTTACTAGCATACGACCGGTTAGTCGAGAGAGATGGTGCACAGTGTTCCACCTCAGCCTGTCCAGAGTCGACTTCAGGGCGGCCTTCAAACTGTACTGCAGCTTGGCGGCTCGCTTGCTCGAGGTCGTCGTGTCCATATCGTTGATCCCCGACTTTCGAACGGCCGAGTCCGCAGAATGGTCCGCCGCTTCGCACTGGAGGCTTTTTGAGGTCGGGTTCCACAAGCCGGTTCCAAGTTAACACAACGATGGCCGACGACGCCACTTTCACCAGCTACTATGAGGAGTTGCGGCAGTACCTGGAGCAGTATCTCCAGACGCAGAAGGGGAATCCGTCGTCACAGCGGGCATCGGCGAGGGAGAAGCTCACGAAGCTAACGAAGCAGCAATTCACCGAGCTGGCGACCGACGTCTACGATGAAATGAAGAGGCGCCTCCTTAACTCGCCGGAAGGTGCGTTTTCCTGCTGTGGGCCGCTGGAGCTCGTCTCGAATCTCTCCCTGGCGCTCATCATCGACCCTTGGGCGTTTTTATAGTCACCTTCCTGCCAGTCCGTGACGATCTTCACCCAAAGCGCAACCAGGCACGATCGAAGCTCGCCACGCTGCCGACTTCTCGGTTTAAGGATCTGGCGAGCGACGTGTTTTATGAGATAGAAAGGCGTTATCCGCTTGCTGTGCAGAACTATGAGCAGAAGTATGGCATTCCGCAGGGGGTGGACGGCAGTGAGGTTGGTGAGGAGGGGCAATGGGACGGGAGTTACGGTTGTCTGACCGGAATGCATGATGTAGGTCTCGATGCGGAACGGACAGGAGGCCGGTATTTCCTCGCTGGACAACCTTATGGCCGATCTGGGAAGCATTTTGTCGCCAAACGCCGGAGATAAGGGGTTGTCGAAGGTAGGCGTGGGGAGCTAGTGCTGTTTGTTGATGATCGACACGCAGGAGTCAGGAGACCGGCCACGATCGGACGATGCACGCGTAGAAGCGCTTCAGGGCCGGATCGCGCAGTTGGAGAAGGAAAATACTGTAGGGAGCTTGCGTTTTCATTCGTGCGGCTAAAGTTTTCATCAGGCGGTCCGAGCAGACATGGAAGAGAAATTGGCGCAGCAAATCAAGGTGCGATCTTTCGCCCTTTACATAACTGAACAGTCATCCAGATAAACAAAGACCTTGAGACCAGTTTGGCCAAGCTGCAGGCAGAACACGCGAAGCTGACGGAGGACTACGCGGGATTACAGGATGATTATAACAATCAGCAACAGGTATCCCTACTGCGTAATGGGTGGGCGCCTGA
Source organism: Irineochytrium annulatum (assembly GCA_027600665.1). Lineage (NCBI taxonomy): Eukaryota > Fungi > Chytridiomycota > Chytridiomycetes > Chytridiales > Chytridiaceae > Irineochytrium > Irineochytrium annulatum. The sequence goes on from JADGJL010000501.1 coordinate 8,147, forward strand.
CGCAGATGCAGATCGCGCAAGACATCCGAACTGAGGCGACAAATCTTCTCACAGAAATCAAGTCGCTTTCGAAGAGGAATGAGGAGTTGATTGCTGAGAGGGATAGAGCTATTTCAAATAGCCAGGTAACTATTTCCGTTTGTTCTACTATTGATGTTAACTCTATTTAGTCAGCGCCAGCGTCGGACACGAAAGGCTACGCGGACCCCCCCTCGACGTTAAGTGGGATTACCGGTAGCGCCATCATCGACACCGGGCGAATCAACGCCTACGAGCTGGCAGTAGGCGATCTTCTCAAGGCCGCAAAGTGGGCGTTACTGAAAGCCTTCCGAGTGTATTAATCTAGTTTTGCTTGCAGGAGCGACACCCCAACGAGTGTTCTGGTAGCAATGAAGTCGATCGTCATCGCCTGCAAGAATATCACGGAGGACACCGAGGCGTTCGAGAACTCGTCCGACTCGATCACCCCGGCCGACAAGGAGCGCTTGGAGGACGTGAAGAACAAGCTGTCCCACTCGCTAACGAACCTCATGACCTCAGCCAAGAATCACGCCACGAACTTCGGGAATGTGCCCGTTGAGCTGCTCGAGGTCTCCTCTGGCGAATTGTCGGCGACGATCGTAGAGCTGGTGAACCTGTTAAAGAGCTACCACGACGCTGGCCGTCAGACAAATGGCTCCCACGGGGCCGGTGAAACGTTCGACATCGACGATTTGAAGCTCTTTTTGGAAAAGCAGACAGATCTGATCGTGCAAGGTTGGAAGAAGATGGGGAATGCGTTCATTGTAACTAACGTTAACTCAGCAATTCAAACCCTGCTGTATGCTATGCGGAATCAGACGGGCGCCTTCGGGCAAGAGTTTAAGGACACCGTCAGCGGGATCACGAGCATCGTTGAGAACCTCGTCGCCGTGTCACGGAGAACGTTATCCACGCCGTCGGCATCGGCTTTCAAGCAGCGAGGGGAGAAAATTTTGGAGGACCTGAGCGCAGCGAATCTGAACTTGGAGCAATTGGGTGTATCCATGGTGAATTCGCCTCAATCAAAGACCCTGAAGCAACGATTGGCGAGCTCCTCGTACGAGATCGCCAAGTACGTCAAAGAGCTTATCGGGTTGATCGAGTAATACAGGTGGAAGAGTAGACTATCATCATGCGCCTTTATATAGACACCAGTACACGTTACAATGCAATGCAATTAGAGAGAAAGGACTCTAGGTTACTCGTAATCCACGGCCACGCCTCCAATTTTCGCCCTTTTCTGGCCTTCTTTCCGCACTGTGTCGTCCAGGATATCCGCTATTTGCGCGCAGCCGGCAGTGGCGAGGTTTAAGACCTCTGCGAAGTTATCCAGGTGCAACCTAGTCTCGCTCGAGACGAGTACGATCTTTTTCGATTTTGATAGGCAAGCGATTGTCACGATAGGTATGTCGGATATTTCCTCGGTGTAGTTGATATCTGGACGTAGGGTTATCAGAAATGTACCAGGGCCCAAGCGTACCTAATAGTGAGGTTTCGTTCGCGTATGCCGCCGAACACGCGGAAACAAAATCGTTCATTGCTATGCCTGCGTCAATAATCGCCAAGGTAGCCGCATTGATAGCGGCGTGAAGGATGCCTAGATAGCAGCAAAACCGATAAGTCCGTGACGAGCTATCGACGACACACGCCAACGAAGCCGTACCGCCATCGGTCTGAAGGATTTGCAGATTGATGTTGATCTCCGACTTCGGAAACGCAGCCACCATGATGACGCCCTCGAACGTCGACTTTACCATCGACGCGATCTCCAGCAGCCGCCGGTCCTGCCGCACCTTCTGCTTCCTCTCGCCCGCACTGAAGCTCGCCATGGTAAACGTGACATTCACCGTCGCGGACGCGTTCAGCTGCGTCTGCATTCTCCGTTGCGGCTGGAAATGTCTCACTAATGAGAAGGGACATGTGAACAACGCCAAGAACAAACCTACTTCTCTGGGGCCGTGCACGGTCGCGAGGCATTTGGTGTTGCCGTGCTCGACAAAGGCGGAGCCATCAGCCTGCGAGAAGATGCCGATGCCGCAGTTCATCCGCCGAAGCTCCGTGGCCCGCCGTCCATCGATCCGCAAGCCTGTTCGTCCAGCGCCAACGTCAGCTACCAGCAAGGTAAACGCATGCTATAAAAGACGGACCTTCCGGGTTAACGATTTCCTTCGCGTACATAAAAGGTAGCGGAGTCGTCTTTTTCCAACGCGACACATTTTGACAACTCCGCTTCCTTGAGACTTCCTCTTAGTCTCAGTAAGCCCATCGATGATGTAACGCCAAAAACAACTGGTAGTGGCGCGCAACTCGCATTATGTGTGGGCGGTGCTCTGGTGCAAACGCCTTTCTGCCGCTGATGGGGACAGCAGCGGGCTCGGCCGGTCTGCACCGGTGACCCGTCCGGACTTTTACCCTGAGCATGGTTGCGTTTCCAAAATATTCGTCACGTCACCCTGTTGAAGACCTTCAATGTCGAAATTAATCCAGATGCGCCGCTTGGGGATATCGAGCTTGATTTCCATGCACCCCACTTCTTCCGATTAGAGAGGGGCGACGAGACGATTAAGGCAGAATTGCTACAGTGACAGACGAGAACGGCGAAATGCGAAGTCAGGGAGCCCTGAGTTGGCGGGACGAGCTTTTGAACGTTGGCCTATGGACAAGGCCGTCTTCTAGTCAACGCCCATACGGCATATATCATTCATAGGCACATCAGCAGATTAAGCTTATGGACGAAGTCGGGTGGAGGCGGGCGTGGATCCAAATTAACATCGATCGAGTTCACTGAGAATGCGGTCTAAGGACATTCTTATTATTACTTCGTTTTCGTTATAATACACAACGCCAATTTATTGCATCCACGTCTGTGTTGAACATCAGCCGCTGGTACAGGGAAGAAAATGCGTAAAAGAGAAAAGCTTTCTTTCGCAGCAGTGGATGCTTTTGATCCATGCGGTACTAATAAATATAAACATCAGAACGATTCATCACGCGCCAGGTTGACAGCGGCAACAAGACCAAGGCCTAACCGCTCCATTTCCGCAAACATTGCTTTGTAGTTCGGAACGACCGCGCTCTGCACGGAAATGTTCATTAAAGTCAACAATGCAAACACTGACCCCGTCTATTATTTCGCTATTGAAGTTCATGAGCGCTTTGAAACGCTTGCTACCGGATTTGGGCAAGTGCCAGATAACGCCTATGGAGTCGCCGCCTAATCTATCGTGAAAAAATGACGCGATACCTCCAAAGGCAGCCTATTTGTGGAAAGGTAACCAGATTGCGAACGCAAAGGCAAGAACAAACCTGTAGTTCCATTAAGTAGAAATCGACAGGATCGAACAGCTCTAAGGCTAACGAGCTTTCGTCCCTGGACATAGCGCTCAGATTCTTGAATCTTCCCCGCTTCGCACCCAACATAGCGCCGTCAAACGAGATGTTTTGATAAAAAGTCGGCAGCTTCGCGGGCTCTAATCTGATCACCGCATCGTACCCCGTCGTGGGCGAGACAAAGAGTTTCTGCAAGCCCCTTGTTAGCGTCCCCGTCGAGATTTCACATTACCGCTCACCGAGATCTGAGGATCTGTCCCCTTTAACATCTCCTCCTCCAAAAACGATAACGCTGCCTTGCAAACAGCCTTCGCCCGCCGCAGAACGAACTTCGACGGATTCTTCGAGGTCCACCACGACCCATCCAAATCCGACGCCGTCGCGATGCACATCGGGAACGATTTCCGATCGTCCGTCTTCTTCGCCCCGCGCCTCGCATTGAACTTCCACTTGATCGATGTCATCACCTCCGCGGTTATCTGGTTCGGCTCATACTCGACCGCCAAAAACTCCTCCACCCAATTCCACCGCGAAAGCACCTCCAACGCCCTCAAGAACCCCGTCCACGCCGAGCACGGCGGGCTCGGGTATGGAAGCGGGCTCGTAAAGAGTTTCAGGACGATCAACTCTATCGCCTCATCCGCGAAAAAGCGGAGGAGGAGGTGCGACGACAGAAACCTCTTCACCAGCCGGATCACGAACGAGAGCAGCGGGTACTTTAGGCACGCATTCTGCATCCGCGTGCTGTGGCTCGGCCTCCGGACCAGCCTCTCCTCCAGGAACTCGACGTGCGCCGCGATATCGACTGAGCCATCCGATGGTGCGCCATTTTTAACGGTCGTGTCGCCATCGAAATGAATGCGGACTCGAAACCGGTAGCCCGATGGCACGGCGACGTCCAGGTGCCCGCACCGAACGGCCTTGACGATGCCGTAAGATACCGCGCACGCAGATCCTGGATGGGCGGTCTTGAACTCCTCGGCGATTCGGACGTAGTACGCGAGCTTCATCTGCTCGATGGCAGCGACGTTGTCCGGCCACCGGACGGACGACTCGAGCTCCAGGACGACCTCGAGGTAGTCTTCGAGCATGAGCATACCGGATGATCGGTTGCTGTCCAGCGCCCGTGGCTGCGGCACAAAAACGGACGTGTATCGGAGCGCCGGGTGAGCAGGTAGGACACTGATGATGCTAAGCGGCAGGGAGTCAAGGGCCTTTAGCTGCTTGGCAAACACGTTGAAGGCATCCACGACGTTCTGGAACGTCCCCCTCGTTAAGTCCTTTGGCGCACCCAGCGGCTTCAGAAACCCAGCTAACGAACATCCCCAAATCTTCACGCCCTCGTTTTCGGCAATGCCCACATGTCGAGAAATAAGAAACGCGGCCATCTTCCCAGTAACCGTGGCATTGTCCTCCGCGTTGCCCGACGTCTCCCAGACGACGGCCTCGCAGATTGTCCCGTCCTGGAACCGCCTCGACTCCGATTTCCGCCCCCACAGCCGCCGGAAGTCGCTGACGGCCGCCACGTTTTCCAAGTCCGGGCCGACCTCGAGCGGCTTGAGGCCCGTCTCCGGTTCCAAGATCATCCCGATACGGAGAGCTGGGAAGACGCTATCCGCAGTATTTCGGGTCGAGATGCTCCAGCTCTGCGTTGGTTCGGAGTCGGCCGTGAGAAGCTTCATGCGTGACTGAAGACCTTTCGAGATAAGGCGAAGAATGAACTGGTGTGCAAAGCGATTCCTATCCGGGTAATCCAGCTTAACAACTTCTTTGTACGCGGGAAAGTTGCCGGGCTCAGATGTCACGCTGTCAACGTTGTTAGCACCGCAATCGAAGTGGTCAGCCTTACCGCAAAACCACGTCGTAGTACATGTGCGGGTTTGACAATTTCGTCAGGAAAATAAGGGCAAAGTTATCGTTGACCTTATCCTCCAGCATCGCCACCGTCGACTTGGCCTCATAATGTACCTTTCATAATATCTCAGTCAACGCCCTCACGTTAACACCATCAACTCACGTGCTGCAAATCGACCTTGGTTAAGTTGGAACCGAAGTTGATAGTTCCAGTTGAATCCACGATGACCGCCTCGAAATGACTCGCAAAGGCGTCCCTTGAAAACTTCCAAACGTCAGACGTGCCATAGTAGTATAAGAGTACCTCCGGCTGATCAAGAGCCTTCCCATTAGGCGTCAAAAAGATAGGTGTCCGTACAAACTCCGGGCTAGCCAAGAACTTCAACGTGTGCGTGAAGAGCTTCTCCGGTGGAAAACTCTTTGATACCCGCATGGACCCCTGCCCATTCAGCAGGTACCCCAACACCAGGGAGAACAAGAACCCGTTGAACTTGTCATACAGCCCTTTCTGCGACACCCACACCCTCCCGAGGATGCATGCAGTCGTGAACCCGCCACACGTTGACGAATGATGCGCAAGGAAGTTCAGGCTAGACAGCAGGCTCGTGTCCATCAGCAACGCGGTGTTGTAGTGAGGCGTTGACGGCAGGTCAGCCGAGTCCTTCGTATTGGGCGTATCCGATATCGGCCGTACGCTGTTCCGACCGGGAGCGAGGCGACGGGATGCGAAAACGTTTTGCGCTATCGTGGGGAACACGCGAATGATGTACCCGCCCTTGTCCCCATCGTCCGAGGGCTCCAGGAGTAGGATGACTCTCCTCCTGTCGTTGTCGCATGCGCTAAATGACAGCGAGTATCTGTCTCCTAGCTTCTCCTTTAGCATTCCGGCAAATATCGCGAGGAAGTAGGAACGCTTGTAGAAGTAGCGGTAGTTCAGGTGGTCCTTCTCCAAGAAGAGGTCCTGCAACGCCGTTAGCATGATGACCTCGCGTCCGACGTCACCTCCGGCATCTCAACCGCGATGTCGATGTTGATCGTCTTCCGCGCCTTCGTCACCGTCTTAAGCAGATAGCTGCCCGCGACAAAGATCTTCCTCGGCTTTGCGAACTGGAACGTGTGCTTCCAGTCCTTCGGCGGAGCCGGGTTCGGGAACGGTATCGCCACGCCCATCATCTTCGCCTTCTTGACAGCAGCCGACAACTTTACCGACAGTAAGCACACACGATCGTCCCAGTGACAAAGCACGAAGTCACCTCCAACTCAGGAACCTCCTCCATCTCTTCCACAATATCCTTCAGCTCATGCAAGATTCCATCAATCCTCTCGCTCGTCCTCGCGTCCACCTTGACGCTCCTCAACAGCTCCTCCGTCTGCATCCTAAACAAGTTCGACGACTCGCCCTCGCCCATCAGCACGTCATCCACGCGCGAGTCCTTCGCACCCTTCGCGGCCTTGGCGACCTTCCGCTTCTTGGGGTTTCGCGTCGAGACGCAGTCCGAGCCGTCGTCCGCGTCGTCTTCATCGTCGTTGCTTCTGGCGCGCTTGCCGTCCAAAACACTCTCGTTCTCATCCTCCTCCGCGCTGTCGCCACCCATGGCGGGGTCATCGTAGCCGTCCCACTCCTCCTCACCACTGAGGTCGTTCTCGCTCATGTATAAAAAAGGTGTCAAATAACCTTTACATTTCGATGTTGCCAAGCCATTAAGTCCTTGACTCATTTTTATACTTTGATACCAACAGACAATATCAAATATTATTGCGGCAGACTGGAGATGAGTACTTCGAACGCGACGAAAAAAAAGGAAAACAGAACATGTCTCGCCAGGATATGATTAAACAATTTGGAGATGATGAATGCTACTAGCCATCGCTCGTCCACTGCTATTGCTCCGTACGTTATACCTTCATTGCTCCCTTCCCCTCCACTGATTTGACATCCTCCAATAATGCCCGCCAAACCCAAGGCTAATGGCGCCTCGTCCCACTCCACGCCAACGTCCTCGTCTTCCTCTAATGCAAAATTGCGCGAGTGGAAACTCAAGAGCCCATACATCTGCTGCATCTGCCTCGAGGACGGCTCCAGCGCCTCGGGCGGTGGTTCGGACGCCAAGATCCTGACGTGCTCCCGCCTCGCGTGCGCGACCACCGTCCACGCGGAGTGTTACGGGATAAAGATGCCCAAGGGCGTCGCGGGGAGGAATGGGTGGTTGTGTGATGCGTGTGCGACGGGGGATGCGGATATCGTCGTAAGTTATGAGAAATGGGATGGTACGCGGGTGTGAGGCGGTTAAAACGTTTGCATAGAGCTGCGCGTTGTGCCCGCACAAGGACGGCGCGCTTCGGAAGGCGAGACGCGACGTACCCTTTTACGTCCACATCGTGTGCGCTCTCTGGATAAAGGAGGTCGACTTCAACGATGAAGAGGGGTAAGAGCCAGGCCCAGCCCCGCTCAATAAAAATAACTAGCGAGTCGCTAGTAGTGGCGTCAGCTCGCGGAGCCACAGGCGACGCGCAACGGCGGCGTTTAAACTATCATCTCAACCCCTCCTTCTCTGACCGGCTACTTCTTCCATAGGATGGCCGACATCCACACCGACAAGATCGAGATGAAGAAATGGAACGCCACCTGCTCCGCCTGCCCCACAGACCTCTCCTCCTCAGACGCTTCTTTCGGCGTCAAGATTCAATGCGACGCCGGCGGGTGCAAGAATGCCGTGCACGTCACCTGCGCCCAGAACTATGGCTTGCTTGAAGAAGCCGACGACGAAGGGATGGAGGACCCTTTCTTTGTGTTCTGCAAGCAGCACGGGCCCAACGACGAGCCGCGGCTGAATCATTGGGCTAGATGGGTTCGAGCACGGAAGGACGCGTTGAGGGCCGATGGTGCTGCCCCCAGCGCTGGCGGCAGTCAGGCAGCATCGACGAGCCTCGTTCTGCGGTCCCTCAACGTCCTGAAGGAATCGCAGGACACCGCCATGCAACAAGCGCATACGGACCACGCGCGCGCCCTGTCCGAGATGCACCACCTCATTCGCACGAACCCCAGGCTGGACAAGGAGCTCAAGAATTCTCGGGGGGAGATCGAAAAGGCGGAGCAACAGATCACGTCCGCCACGAAGCATCTCGACGCGCTCAAGACGAGCTTGGGCGCGATATGGGGCAGGCTGTTCGAAGACCCGCAGCCCGGCGGGGACATCTTTGCGCATTTGGCGAGACCGGATGATATTGAGGTGAAGCAGGGGTTTGAGGACGCGTTCCGGGACGCGTATGGCGCTTTGAAGGCGAAGGCGCCGACAAAGAAGGCTGCCCACGCGTCGGCGGGTGGACTGACGAAGAGCAAAGGGACGGGGACGGGGATATGCAGTGTTTGCAAAGTCATCAGCCAGAACCCGAAGACGGCGCCTGTGATCGTTTGTGATCAGTGCAGTAAAGCCTTCCACTGGGCTTGTTTAGACCCGCCGCTGACAAGGGCGAAGCGGAGGGGATATGTCTGGAGGTAATGCATCGTGGATCTGTTGGCACATCGTGTCTAACTACTGATGGTTGCTTACTCTATTGAAAAAATAGATGCGAAGAGTGCGATGAGGAAGAGTCGGAGGACGAGGAGGAGCAGATAAAGAAGGAGATCAAGCTGGAGGAGGAGGAGAAGGAGAAGGAGCGGAATGGAGTGAAGGTCGTGCGGAGGAGCAAGCGGCGGAAAACGGAATAGATGGCGCGTTGTTGCACGAAACTATGATGAAAGACTTAAAGGCCTAAGTAATAAAATACCCCCTTCGCACGGCCTGTAAACCCTGTTAAGCGCTATCCCGCAACATATTTTTGATATAAAACTCCCCGGCCTTGTAAGACGATCGCACTAACGGACCCGACGCGACGTACTTGAACCCCAGGGCCTTAGCCTCGTCCGCCCACCTGTCGAACTTGCTCGGCTCGACGTACTCGTGCACCTTGACGACATCAGATCCATCGCATTAAGTCCATCCACGTACCTTCATGTGCTTTTTCGTCGGCTGCATGTACTGCCCGAAAGTGATCACGTCGACGCCAACCGCTCTCAAATCTACGCCTTAAGTCAGTCTCCCACTAACTTATGGAAAGCGTACCCTTCATAGCTTGCCGAACCTCCTCATCCGTCTCCCCCAACCCCAGCATCATAGACGTCTTCGTTACAAGCCCAGGCCTCACTTCCTTCGCTTTCTTCAACACGCTCAACGACTGCCTGAAACCCGCCTTCCGATCACGGACGTACTTCTGGAGATTCTCGACGGTCTCGACGTTGTGGGCGTAAACATCCAGTCCCGAGAGAGCGACAATCTCGACGTCGGCAAGTTTGCCGAGAAAGTCGCCTGTAAGGCACTCGACGAGGATGTGGGGGGATCTATTATGGGAAAGGGGTCAGCGATAGAAGGAATGAAGAGTAAGACGGACTTTTCCTTAATTCGACGGACCGTTTCGGCGAAGTGGGTCGCTCCTCCGTCGGGTAGATCTAATAATAAAAACTAGTTAGTCCCGGATCTTACTCCAACCCTCCTCTTCCTCCCAAAAAAAAAAAAAAAAA
>JADGJL010000502.1:0-19634 GCA_027600665.1 Irineochytrium annulatum
CCCTCTCGTTCATCCACCTCCCCCTCCCCCGCGGCCGGCGCGCGAGCGCCACCAGCCGGGCAGGGACCGAGGATGGCGATCGTGACGGCGGGACCGAGGGTCCGGAGACGCGGCGCGGGCGACGCGAGGGGTCGAAGATAAACTTTTCATTGATCAACCTCGGCCGCGCGGGTATTTAAACAACACCCGCGCCGCCTTGAGCTTGATTTAATACATCTTCCCCCTGCCGTAAGTGTTTGTGCGTAGGTGCAACGCCTGTATTTATTCGTGACGGCCGTGTTCTAGAGTGTATATGGGATGGGTTTTTAACCCTTAATGATCGAGTTATTTATTATTTCTCCCTGCTGCGGAGACCGACGAGTTTGGCTTGCTGTGTGGTGGGATGGATGAGGTTTTAGGGTTCATGATGGGGATGGCTGATACCAAGGTGGCGATGGGGAATGTAAGCGTGGAGTTTGACGGTTTGTTCGACGGAGGCGCGGCGTGGGCGATTGGGGAGGATCTGTTTGGAGGGTTTATGATGGTGGATGTCTGAAGCGGGTTGTTGGTGTAGTGGTGAGATCCTCTCTTTGCTTGTGCTGTTGATATTTCGCATTCGTTGTTCGTTGTGCTCCCGTTGTTAAGCTTGTCGCACATTCTCGCGTTGCTAATTCTATTACTTCATGCTTCCCTTTTTTTTTTTTTTTTTCGATCCGATATTCCGTTGATTCTCTGCTTGATCCTGAGAGGAGAAAATAAAACGGCGTTCTTTGTCCTCGATATGTGTGCATAACCGAGCATTACTATTGACAACCATCCCGATTAATACTAATGCCCACCTTAAGTTGCTGCCATGAACACGTCTGCTCTCCAGTCGGTGCGCCACCTCCAACGTTCTTTACATTTGATATTTAAAGCGACCAAAATGATGTCAAGATACTAACGACTTGAACGTTGTGACAACGAGGGCACAACCTGCCATTAAACACATTATGCCTAATATCGACTCATTGTATGCACAATTAAATATATTGCATAGCCTGGGCCACTATAAAACAACGAGACAGTCATAAAGGCGACATACCCCCAAAAGAACACGGAAATAAATAGTTCAGTAACAGAAAAGGGACGACAAATAACCATGGAAGTTCGGGAAGTTAATTAAGTTAGCAGACAAGCTCATTTCTAAGGGGCAACAAAATGGACACAGTTAAACGGGACAACGGGGGTTTCAGAGCAAACCAAAAAGGCCACTTTTTTCGTCTAGAGGTGCGTAGTTGCCGAGTATAGAAAGGTGTAAAGGTGTATCGGAGGTGAGCCAAAACGGCAAGGGGTGGTTGGCAAGTGAAGAAGATGGGGCCACACAGCTCTCCGGCCCACCAGCAACGCAGAAATAAAGCAGACTGCAAAGAAGATAAATAGTAGCAAGCTGGGACCCCCACGCCGGGACATAGACGAAGGGGAAGCCCAAAAACAGGAAGTGATGAATTAGCAAAAAAAATCGTAACCCCCGTTGCTTGTAAACAAAAATAAGCTTTCGAGAAGAATAAGAGAAAGATATTAGGCATGAAGGATATGGAAGTCATTGTCTTCAAGATGACGGCGACGCAAAAAATCAGCAGCTCCCCTTGTACACGGTATACCCACATCCGCTGAGTAGGAGCGGAATGTGGAACTGATCATCTTCCCCCATCTCGTCCTTTTGCTCAGGCACCTTAAACTGAACCTAACGGAGAAAACGATCAGCACGCATTCCTAACTATAGAACGGCACACAATAGCTCACCTCCACCACCGGGAACAACGCCTCCCTCCCTACCCTCTCACACCACTCCCCAACCTTAAACGTCAGCCTATAAACCCCGCCTTTAATCAATTCCTCCCCTGCAACGCCGCCACCAGCCTCAAACCGCCCATCCGCATCCGTCACCCCTCCCACCACCTTCTTCCAACCCCTCCCAGCCTCCATCCCATCCAACCTCACCTCCACCCCCGCAACAGACTCCCCCGTCACCGTATCAACAACCCGCGTCGACACTCTTGGACCCGCGCTGTTGCCCACATCGTCCCCATCCAACAAGAACCCAGACGCCGCAGCCGCGAGCACCGACATCCCCGGCTGCGTTCCCCCACCCCCCGCCGCGCCATGCCTCGCCTGCCTCTCCGCCATTTGATGCGCATGCACGGCCGCAGCCGCAGCCGCCGCCGCCGCGCTCGCGCTGCCCGACTCCGCACTGGGCGCCACAACTACGTTCCTTAGCGCCACCATGCTCTCGCTCATCACCCTGCCTCTCTTAACCCCGTCCCCCACATCCCCCGCTCCATCCTCAACCCGTCCCCTCTTCCTCTTCGTTGGGCTCTGGCTCGCCCTCCTTTGCTGCTGCATCTGCATCTGCTGCTCCGCCTGCACCCCTTCGACGACCCCGCTCAGATCTCCCGTCAAAACGCCAAGGCTAACAACCTTCCTCTTCTCCTCCCTCTTGGCCCGCTCGACCTGCATGGCCCTCCACTGCCTCCTCAGATGATCTGGAACACGGGCGCAACGGTCGCAGATATGCCGGTATAGCATCTCCACCCGACCCTCCATCTGTTCCCCGCAGTGCCGACAGCCGGCTGCATGGCGCTTGGTTTTTGGGTTGCAACGCTCGGAGCGGTCGAATTCGTTCCAGATCGGGTCGAATTGTCCGCCGCGGGGCCGTGATGAGCCGGGGAGGGTGGAGGTGGCGGCGGCGTTGGCGGCGCCGGCTGTGGTGGATGTTGTGGGAGCGGTGTTAGGGAGCGTGATGCGGGGCGGGGGGGTGGAGGTTGAGGGATTGCGGTGGAGCGGAGGTGCGGGCGGTGCGGGCTGTGGGAGCTGCTGTTGGGGCGTTGGAGGGCGTTGGGGGTCGACAGTGGGCATAACGTAATGGGGCATGGGGCCAAAGAGCATCGGGTATGGCTGCTGCGCGGCGTTTGGGTTATTTGGATTACTCGGGTTGCCTGCTGCGGCTGCTGCTGCTGCTGCTGCTGGGTTATAGTATTGAGGGAGGGACATATAGGGCGGGTATGCGAGGTGCGGGTGATGCGGGTGCGGGTACGGGAAACCGACGGAGGAGAGAACGAACGGGGCTGTGGAAGTTGTCTGGCGGTGCGGGTGGCCAGTGAGGATGCCGGCCGACGCCGGGTTGTCCGGATCTGTCGTGGCGAAGGTTAATGGCGCGTTCGCGAGGGACAGGGAGTTGGCGGTTGCGAGCATTGCGGCGGTGGTCGAGACGGAGGCCGGGGGCAGTTGCTGTGTTGGTGTCGGGTGCAGGGACATGCCGTAGGGCATCACGAAGGACGGGGTGGGTGCTTCCTGCTTGAAGGTGGTTGTGGCGGAGGATGAGTCACCATTAGAGGACGTGCCGTTGGCGTTGGATGAAGAGGAAGAGGGGTCCGCGTCCGGGTTGAGGAGCTGCTGGGGGGGTGTCGAGGTGGAGGAGGGATGGTTAATCGACTGCATCGCGCTTGAGCCGCTGGTCTCGTTGGAGACATTGTTGGACGTGTCCGGCTGCGGCGAACTCGACGCCGAGGCCGATCCATGCTGTTCCTGCTGTCGTTGCTGCTGCTGTAATTCAAGCTGGTGGTGCAGCTGCTGGAACTGCGAGTGGTCCTCCATCACGCTGACCGTGGTGGTGGCCAGCGGGTACTTCGCCGGAGGGGCGGTCCGGAACCTCGTCCACGACGAGCGAGCGGGCCCTCCTGGTGAGTTGGAGACGGATCGAAGCCGGGCGTCGACCCTTCGAGCCCTGGGGCCTTTCGCTCCGATGTCGGCCTGGGCTGCCCTGCGGCGGAGTCGGGGTCCGGGTCGACGAGGCTTGCGGCCTGGCAGGGCAGTCGGTCGGCGCGGGTCAAGGTTGACGCCGAGGCGAGGCGAGGTATGTATCGGGTTCGACGACGGGCAGCGACGGGCTCGCGAAGGCAGCACTGCAGCAATAGAATCAGGGCTCCAATTAATGTAATTGGATATTGGAGGCCTGTTTTCGCGGGCCGGCGGAGATAGAATCTCTTTCGCGACGGTCCCCGTTGGCAGAGAGGACGGCGGGGCGTGGTCGCGACGGAGGCGACAGCGGGCGGATGTCGGCGGGAGATGAGGCGGGAAACAGGCGTCAAATATCAATTTAGTTTTTCGGCGGGCGACACGTTCCTCTTTTTATCGCTCCCGTTGCTCCCTCGTATATGTGAGGCTTCTGCGCGAAAACATAAAAAAAGCAGGTTGCTCTTGTGGTTTTTTTTGTCCCGGTGGGGGGGAAGAAAAAAAAAGAAAAAAAAAAAAAAACTTAGAACGAATTCGCAAAGAAAGGTGGAAACTTTGCTCAGCGAGCGCGAGGCGACAGTCGACACGGTATGGCCGATGGGAAGTGAGGGACGGATGGAGCGGACCGGACCAGCGATTCCTTTCTGAAGCCTTCGCTCAAGTTGTTGATTACTCAGCAACGTCCCATTATTAATCCCATTTCCACTGCTCCTTGTGTTGAGATTGTAAAGATTTAGACTACATCTCCCCTTAGAGGAGAAAAAATACATCCAACGCCCAAACGACAAGCCCCACCATTGCTTGTTGACTTGTGTGGACAAGGTCATATTGAAAGCAAAGCCGTCAGCAAGAAAACAGAATAGAAGCGACCGTGTAACGAAAAAGAAAGGTGTCACCAAAGGAGAAATAGTTACAAAGGTGTTTCTGCGCAAAAAACAAGCAAAATCACACCCCCACCCTCTCCAAAAACCGTAAACGTGGTCATGACCTCACGCCATCCCCCGCGTCTCGGCTGCGCGCAAGTGTCTAAAGAAGGCGATCAAATAAATGCCCACGCCAATCTCGACAACGGCGACAAACAGGTCCATGTAAAAGTCGCCGCCAAACGCGACCGAAAGCGGCGTCGCAGTTGTTCCCGAAACCGGGAACGAGAGCTGCTCGAGGTAAGTGAAGTCCCGCGAGATGAGCGGTTTAAGGCCTACGGCCACGAAGAACAGGAGGGTGAGGGTTGCAGCTATTAAGATGGAAGCGTTAGTCGGAAGTTATTCCGCACATAAAAGCAATAACTCACATCCAATTAATACACAAGCCCCCGTCAACACTACGACCATCCCGCTGACCCTCCCATACCCCCTCCAAGACAACACCAGCAGCCCCACCACGCCCACATACGTCATCGCCGCCGCGCACCACGCCGCCGCCCTCCCTGCCGTCCACAGCCCGCACATCCTATCCCCCGAGCATTGGGGCGCGGCCTCGCACCCGAACCCGCCTTTCTTCGTGTTCCCCGCCGTGCTGGTGCAGAACTGCGTCAACCCGAGGTCCACCTGCAGGGTCGCGAGCGTGGCTGAGCCGAGGTCGGGCGGGAGGGAGATGTCGATGGCCATAGTCCACCATCTGGCAGTTTGATGAGCAAAGGTGTAAGGGTGGAGAGGGGAGATGGCTACGTACGTGTATCCAACGGCGGCGACGTGGTGCAGGACGGCGGCGACGGTGTGGACAACGAGGACGGTGAAGATGGCACCGCGCTGGAGGTACCAAGGAAGCGGCTGTGGTGGTGGAATGCGGTGGTCGTCGAATGCCTTGGGGAGCTTTTGGTGGTTGTATGAGCTCGGCATGGTCGTCAGGAGCGTGTTCAAGTGGATTATGCGATTCGGTTGGTGGATAACGATAAGCAGCGGCCGGGAGTCGCGGAGTCTTATAAAATCGCATGATGGTAAAATAAGGATAAAGGGGGTTTGTGCCCAGGCTGTGGTGAAGGACTTAAAGATGGGTGTGAATAGATGAAGGAGTTTTGAAGTTGCCGCGAGTAGCAAAGCGATTCAACCTGAGGCCGATCGCGCCGCGAGACCCTTCAAAATGGCGGATGAAGGGCGTTAACAAGGATGGACGGTGGAGGGCTCGCGGTAGTGGGCCTGTTCTAGGGTCAGCCGGATGCCGATAGCCTCCTGGTTGAGACCGTACGCACCGCAGTTCGAATCACGCCGGCCGCATCCCCAGATGTCCCAGTCGCGCTCCGGCATCTCCTCGGCGTCCTCCCACGGCGCCGTCATCCTGGGCGTCATGATGATGCCCGAGAATGATGAGATCCCTTCATTGACACCCCCCATTTCGAGCGCCAATCTCATCACCTTTCGCGATCACGAGGGCGACCCAAGGTCGACCCGGCCAGGTTCCAGAGCCCACCTTTGAACGCGCCATAGGGCTCCGACGAACGAGAGTTGGTTGAGCGTTTGCATCGCGGAACACTTGAGGAGATCGCGCGGCAAACATCCCGGGAGGGTGGGAGCGGAGAAGACATCTGCCGACGGGAACGGTCTCAACGGAGGAAAGACGGATTCCCAAGTCGTGATCCCCGCTGCCGGAAGAGGAAGCCCCAAGCGCGGGCCCGACTGAATGGCCGACTCGGTGACGGGCGGCGGGGCGGCCCCTCTCGGCCCCTCAATTCCCGCGCTGTACCCAAGACACGACGGGAAACCGCGGACGATCGGGGCGGTGGAAAAATTTGCGATCTCGGCCATGGCGCCTGCTGGTGAGACCTCCCGCCGTTAGGAAAGACTTATCTTTTAATTCCAGTGGCGGTCATCTTCACGAACCCGTTCGACACCGCAAAGTAATAGCATCTGCTTTCCTCTTGCCTGCTATTGGCCAGAATCCTAACTTTTGACCTACACAGAGTCCGATTACAGCTGCAGGGCCAGAAGTTGAAGCAGGCGAAGGCAGCGGGGAGCAACGTGGTTCCTCAAGTGGTAAGTCTGCTCCAATGGGCCATTTTATGCCTGACGTTCTTTCAGATGTACCGGAACACGTTCGATACCCTTTATAAGATTGCCCGAAACGAAGGCGTCGGCGGCCTTCAAAAAGGCCTCACGCCCGCCATCCTTCGCGAGGGTTCCAAAAATCTTTTCCGAATTGTACGCCTACCCCCTTCCTTTCCCCCTTCCGACCTAACCCCACCGTCCATTCGTACAGGGAATGTACGACCCCATCATGTCCGTCCTCCACGACTCCCGCCAAGGCTCCGCGCCCGGCTGGAAGCGCATGCTGGCGGGGTCGCTCTGCGGCGTCATGGGCGCCTTCTCCTGCAACCCGTTTGAGCTCGTCAAGACCCGCCTGCAGTCCGCAGCTGCTAAAGGGCAGGCGGTGGGTCATCAGTTTGCTTACAGGGGCGTCGGGGACGCGCTAGTGCAGATCGTGAGGCAGGATGGGGTTAAAGGGTTGTACCGGGGTGCCGTGTTGAGCATGGGGAGGAGCGTGGTGGGGAGTGGGACAAACCTGGCGAGCTTCAGCATGATGAAGGAGTATTTGATATTGAGGAGAGGGTGGAGGGATGATTGGGTGCTGGATATGGTCGCCGGGTTGGGCAGTGGGGTCGTTTCTTGGTAAGTTTATTTGTTTTGGTCGTTGCGGAGTCCGCGAGCCTGACGAGGGGCTCTAGCATTGCGATGAACCCTATCGACGTTGTGAGAACACGATACTACAACCAGCCTTATAAGGACGGAAAGGGGCTGGAGTACGCGAGCGGGGTGGATGCGGTAGGTTATTCACTTTAATGGATACGGTTGGGTGGGACTGACCTAAAGACGCTGGCAACAGATCAAGAAGATCGTAAAATCGGAAGGGTTTGGCGCCTTCTACAAGGGCTTCTTCACACACTTCCTCCGGATCGGCCCGCATTTCTGCCGTACGTCTATACATGGCCGGAAGCTACGACGTTACTTAACCACTCATACCAACACCTAATAACAGTGACGTTCGTCTTTCTCGGTGTCTTCCGCCGCCAGCTGGCGGGCGTCTACAACACTATGGACCAGAAGGACTCGTTTAAGAACTTCGACACGGACGGGAATGGCGTTCTAGACGAGCGTGAGTTAGCCGAGGCGATCCGGAAGGTCTTGCCGCGGAATCAGTTGCCTCCTGAACTCGTGCCGCATTATGATCAGCTGGTAAGAATCTTTACTCCCTTGCATCGAAATACTGATCGTCGGTGGGTTTGCTAAGATTGCGAATTACACATCCCGGATCCTCGAGAAGGCGGACGTTAACCACGACACGAAGATCTCCTTCCAGGAGTACCCGGACATGGAGTCCGAAGTGAAGAAGATTGTAACTGAGGTTAAGGACGAGGAGAAGCACCGGCGCGTCTTGAACGAGAAGCAGAGGCATGCGCTGCCGTAGTTCGAAGTGTTGGTGGGGCTGACCTTGGTATTGAGGGGCTCGAGCGGAATCTCGTTCCAAGCGGGGGATGGACGGAACAGGAGTTTCTACAGCGAAGGATGGTTAAATGTCGGGGTGGAGGTGGTCCGCGATTAGTTGGTCATCGCTAGGGGGGCGGGAATATTGGTGGACACCGTGGTGAACATTGCATCCAGACTTCTGCGAGGTGTTCTGCAGCGACATCCTTCTTGGGGGCATGTACCTCCCTCTTCGTTTACTTTAATCATTGTTATATTTGCACGTAGCTCTTGCTCTTGTATAGCGGATGCGGTGGAAAATGGCCAAACGATCGCGTGGAACTCCGAGGTTGACTTCCACAGTGGTGACGTGGAGGCGCTATTACACGTACTGCCACCTCACCACCAGGGCAGCCCAGCAACCGCTTTAAACGGCCCTGTGGTGGGCTGCCCACCAACATCCCATGGAACCGCCCCCGCCACCTGCTGGGGCCCCCGACGACGGGAGTACAGTTGACGACGAGGAAGGGTCCGTGACGGCCGCATCGTCGGCGTCGACGTCGGCGCCGGCGGCAGAGGGAGACGCGGGGACGTCATCCTCTGCGCCTGTGGTGGATGCCTTGGACGGTGGCAAGCCGAAGAGGGCGAAGAGGAAGGCCGAAGACCGTGAGGAGAGGTAATTCTATTTCACACATCACGATCGCACTGACACGTCCTTTCAGGCTCCAGGCTCGCAATGCCCGCAACCGCCTCTCTGCGCAGCAGCGCCGCGACGCCGCACGCGATCGGATGGATTCTCTACGCGACGCCAACACTGCCCTGGCCAACCGCGCCGCTGAGCTTGCGGGCCGGCTGGAGCGAGCCGAGCAGGAGAAGCGCGACATGCAGGCCGGCTTAAGCGTCCTCGCGAGGACCATCGCGGCCCTGCAGTCCGGCAACACGCAGCTCGCCCTCCTCCCTGACCCTTTCGCGCACCCAACAGCAACAAACTTCTTTGGGCACCCTCCACCGGCGCCAGCGCCATACGTTTTCACGCCGCACGACTGGATGCTCCTGCAGCCACCCCCGCACCCGCAGCAGGCCCCGACCACCCACACGTCCTCACCGCCCCGCGACGCGGCCGCCCTCGCCCAGGATCTCACGACCATCCTCGCGAGCGCCGCCGCCGTCCCGTCGCGCGACGACGCGCTCTGGGCCCACCTCCTGACCCCGGCGGACGCGCCGTCGACCACGATGTCGTCGATGGCCCATCCGCCTCCGATGGGGACGGGGGAGTTGCTTGCCCAGCCGTTCGGACTACCAACGATGCAGCAGGAACATGGCGTGGTGCCCCCATTTCGCTCGGCACCGCCACCATCGACCGCACCTTCCGCGTCGAGCGGCTTTGGGAGGGTCGGTCAGCGCCCGAATTGGGTGGCGGTGCCGTCGAGGAGGAGGAGGAGGGCGGTGAGCGTGAGGGCGGGACAGATTGGGAGGGGGGTTGATAATGCTGTCGGGAGAGCGCGGTTGGGGAAGAAGAAGGGGCTGGAGGATGTACGTAAGCGTCGCAGATGAATGTGACTGTGTGCACCTTTGTTATTGGGGTTTACGTTGGTGGTGCCGGTTTATCTATGTGTTGTCGAGCTGCTTTTCGTTTTGCGAATCGCTCTGATTCCCGACCTTATTTGAATATGTTCGTGTTGCAATAAAGCGAAAACGTGGCCGTCACAGCAGCCATCTCATAATTGCGTCTCCGCACAACAACTTCCCGACCTTCTGCGCGGCGAAGGAAGCCGTCACCCAGCGTCTGAATTCGAGAAGTTTACGCCGCGCAGGATGTTATACGAACGATCTCATGTAAGTTCAGCGTGGTGGCCTGCCAACACTGGTTCACAAGAAGTCGCGGCTGAAGCATCGTCAAATTCTTCGAAATGGGGGCCACCACCACGCTCCCTGTCCTCCAGGACCTCCCCGTCGAGATTCTGATCCGGATCGCCTCCATCATCGACCCGGAGACGGCCATGCACCTGTCGCAGATGAAGCCGTTTCGCGAGCCCCTCGAGTTTGTCCGCACCGACCCGCTGTTCATCCGCGCCTCCTTGCGCAATTTCGTCAACGACCGCGTTCCCCAGTTTGTCGAGCCGCCCACGGTCGAGCAGGACAGAGCCGCGACTTTGGCCCTGGCCGAACTGGACTGGACGAGCCTGGGCCCAGTCTGGTGTTCCGAACTCATCCGCTCCAGGCGCTTTACGGCAGCCACGCTCGAAGTCTTGTGCCCGTCCCTGTTCGACGTCGAAGCCCGCGTCGTCGATTTCATTGCCAGGCTGCCGCTCCAGGACCCGCTGCCCGCAAGCGTTTACCAGCCTACCCCGAATCCGACTCCGATCGCGCGTGGACTCATGCTGGCGGTCGACGCGTGGCTCGAGGACGGACCAGAAACCGAGGGCCCCGGCGCTACGTCCGCTCGCGTTCCCATTGACCACCACGGGTGGGCTTGGCTCGTTATGAATGACGCCGTCGGCCCGCTCTCCCGGCTCCTCGACATTAAGGTCGCCCCTCTCTTCCTCCTTGAGTTTCGCGCTTTCGGTCCCACAACCGAGCAGCTTTACCTCTCTTCCGCCCTCGGCATTGACTCCCGCCGACTCCTCGCCACCCTCCTCATCCTCGCCTCCCGCCACGGCGCCAGCAACTGCCTCTCCCACCTCCTCTCTCGCTTCCCCTACCTCGCATCTGCCCTTAATTCGGCTCTCATCGACGCGGCCGCCGCGGGGCACGCCGCGTGCCTCCGCCGCCTCCTCGCACCGTCACCGCCGCACTCGCCCCCGGCAGACCCGGCGGCCCACCACAACCTCGCGCTCAGGAACGCCGCCGCCCGCGGCCACGCGCGCTGCGTCCGCATCCTTCTCCGTCTGCGCGACACGGGCGTGGACCCGTCGGACGACGCAGGGTCGGCCGTAAGGCTAGCAGCGTCCGAGGGCCACGCGGCCGTCGTGCGCGCGCTTCTGAAGGATCCGAGGTGCGAGCCCGCGTTAAAAGGGCCGGATGGGAAGGACGCCGTGTGCGGGGCCGCGGACGCTGGGTACGCGGGGATAGTGGCCTTGTTGTTGGCGGCGGGTAGGGGCGGGGACGCCACGAAGGCTCTGAAACTGGCCGCCGCCGCGGGTAGGGTTGATGTCGTGCGCGTGCTGCTGCGCGGGCGGTGCAGGCGGGGGATGAGGAAGAGGGGTGGATGGGTGGTGGACGTGACGGCCGAGAACAACGCGGCGCTTAGGATGGCGGCGGCGAACGGGCATGAGGTCGTTGTTGCGATGCTGCTAGGGTTGAGGAGGAGGAAGCCGGCCGAGGGGCTATTCGGGTTTCTGCGAGGCGCTGGGGAAGTCCTATTCGGTCGCGGCGCGTTTGGCGCATGGCCGTCCGAAATGGTCGTGGATCCGTCAGCGAGCGATGATTACGCATTGAGGAGGGCAAGTGAGGGTGGCCACATTGGCGTTGTAAAGCTTCTCCTTCAAGCCGGAGTGAGGATGTCTGGGCTGAGCGAGGCGCTTGTTGTGGCGGTGGAGAAGGAACGGGACGACGTCATCCGGTTGTTGTTGGAAACGGGGAGGTTCGGGTCTTTGGATATACGGTTGGTCGATATGATGAGAGGTTGGCGCAGGAAGGCAAGGGGAGATGACGAGGTGAAATGGTGACGTGTTAACGTATTTATACACTAATAAAGTATTGCATGCAATTGTTCGGCCGCGCTCAAGTTTCGGCCGTTGACCCGGAACTTGAGGAACTCCACCTCGGACATGTCAACGACTTCCGCGCAGTGGAAGCAGCGTCTCGATGACCTCCCGTCGTTCGTCTTCACCCCGGGCCTGCTTCGGACGATCGGGCTCGATGTTGTCGCCCCCTCCCCCAAAAAAAGAAAAAAAAACCCGAAATATATAAAATCAGCGTCGCAACTTTTGAAAGGGAGGAAGTGTGGAATGGACAGGATGATTTTAGCATGTCCTTTACAGTAATGTCATTAAATAACCGCGACCGTCAAATTTCGCAAGATCAGATTCGAGTGGAAAGTTTGTCACGACACGTTTGGCCGTCGGCCGCCACTGATCTCCTCCACTTCGACGATGCTTCCTGTCCCCCTCCCGTTGCTACCTCCGGAGCTCTGGCTCGAGATCTTCATCCATGCCTGCCCGACAATCACCAGCCTTGCCGTCGTCTCAACGCTGTCGCGCTCAATCCGCCGCGCCTGTTGGTCCTCCGGCGCGCGATGCCGTTACCTCATCCGCTCCAAAGGCCCAGCCACCGCCCTCGACTTCCTCCAATACATTCCGCCCGCCCGCCTTTACCACTTCCCCGAGCTTCCCACCCTCATAACTCTGGTACTCAAAGTCCCGACTGCCCGGCTCGTCTGCGGCGCGGGCTGGATGCGCAAAGGTCGCAATGGCAACAGGCTGTGCCCGATTCTGGCCCTCTCGGAGTTGCCCGACGAGGCCCTCGCGGCTGCGTCCCTCCGCGCCCTCGAGCTCGACAGGGATACGACCAAGTACCAATGCCTGCACTTCTTCCAGTGCAGCATGAACGCGCTCATCAACGGTCGGACGAAGGTCGTGACGGCGCTCCTGAACAGGGGCAGGCCGTTCGACGAGGCGTGCCCGGCGCCTAGCGAGTTCGTCAACCTCGAGCCCATCGTGAGGTGCTCGCCGCGGGATCCGTACGAGAGGTGCGAGGAGCTGCTGTACAACTGGAGGCTGCAGCCGGGGGCGGCAGATCTGTCGAGCTCGATACACGAGGCCGTGAGGCATGAAAACTGGAGGCTGGCGAGATTACTGATTGGCTACGGGCACGCGTCGACGAAGTTGGGGCCGGGGGAATTTTCTGGGTTTGGGCAGGAGGCCATTGCTGTCAGTGGATAATATGTAATTTCTTGCAAGTTGCTTTTTTGTTGTCATGCGTATATTTATGTCGCAGATTCTTCTTTTGGTAATGGCCGCTGGTAGGCCGCGCATGCAAGGAATGTAGATACAGGAATATATATTGGGTAATGCTTTTAGCATACTGATGAAAGCGTGTTCAGCGTCAGTTGCACACCGATGTAGGGATACCTTCCGCTGGAAGCACGCCCGTCCAGACGGGGAAGTGCGAGAAGAAGCTTGATGCAATGTCATAATTGCCTCCAGCTGACTGAAGCGACACGGTCGCAACCGCTACCGTTCAGACCGACTCGTCCTCCTTGAAGTCTCATCTTCCTCTGTGCGAAAGAAAAATCAGCAACCGCGACTTTCCAGACTGATCTCACCCTGTAATGCATGCCCGAACAGGTGCTGGGTGTCTGCCAGCATGCTCCGTTTCCTTCCCCTGGACGCCTTGGTCCTGTCAAGCTCCTCCAAACGCGCTTTGGCAAGCGCCACCAGCCGCTTGCCCGTGGCCGGGAACGTCGCCGTCATTGCTTCAACCAACGCCCGCGACAGCCGAATACCCTCGCACGCCACAAGCGTCTTAACTGTCGCGGTCCGCGGCAGGTCGAACAACACAGCAAGCTCGCCGAAAAACTCGGTAGGTCCGCTGAGCCGTACATCAGCGCTGCAGCTTGCAAGAACATGGTCAAAAAGAAGTATGCTTACATGATAAACCACTCGGTCCCCTCCACGTCGCCCGTGATGACCTCCACCGTCCCAACGCTCAGATAATATGCACACGACCCCTCCTCGCCTCTTCCAAACACCACCCTCCCGCTCTCGCAAGCCCACGCCACACCGTTCTCCTCCAACCACTTCACGAGCTCCTCATGCTCGGCCTCGACCACATCCTCCACGTCGGCCGAATTTGCCCGCACGACGAAGCTCGGGAGGGAGCCTTCCTCGACGGCATGGACAGCGGCGGCGGAGGTTTCGATCTGTACACGGCAGCGACTCAGCGAGGGAGCGGATGGGAAGGACGGCTGCGAGCCGGCCAGGGAGCCGCCGAGGGAGCAGCTGGTGCTGAAGGCCTGCGTAAGGGAGGAGTCGGACTCAGTCGGTGGTTCCTGCTGGCGATGCGCGGTTGGGTCGTCACCGATAAAGTGCTGGCGAATGGAGGTCGTGGCGGTAGTGAAGCCGTACAGGTCCTTCGGCGCCCGCGCCGCGATCGGCGGTGGTCGCTTCAGGATGCTTTTCGGTGGGGGTGCTGGCGCGTAAGGGTGGTGTGATCTGGCAGCCCCGCCAGTGGTCGACCGTCTCCTGATGGCGCGGCCGAGGGGAGGCGGGGCTTCCGTGTCATTAATTGCAAAGGAAACCTGGGAGGACTCGTTGTCCTCTGACGCGTTACGCCGCCTGGCGGTTGAATTCCGGGGCTTGTCGTTCCCCCCGTCGGGGGTGGGCGGCAAGAGGATCTCGGTCGGGAGGGACATGCGCCTCCTGCGGCCGTATTGCTGAATGTCGGAGGAGCCGCCGAGGAGATATGTGACGGCGTCGTTAAGGGAATCGTCGGAGGCCTGAGGCAACGCAACCGAGTCAGTGTGTTCGAGGATAGTCTCGTGGTCGGCGACGGGAATGCCGAAGGCGGCGAGGGTGATGACGTCGCGCATCTGCATCGGCTGGTTAAGGTTCAGGTGAGGGAGCTCGACTTCCTTTGGGTCGGCCTCTTTGAGCGTCGGAAGGGATGAGATCGAGACAGTGACCTGGGAGTCGGCTTTGGCACCCTCCACCCTAGAAACCGCCGACTGATACTCCGGCTCCGACGCCTGCGTCGCGACGGTGGTCCCAGACATGGTCGCCACGTCCGACGTCAACGTCCTAAATGACTTGGCAGGCACATGTTCCCCAGAGGTCAACTTCCATCTAGACCCCTTCGACGCCGACGCGTCGGGAAAAACCTTGCTGTTTGACGACGCGTTGGACGTCGAAGAGTGCTTCTTGAACCACCCCGAGGACGACTTGTTGTCGCCCCCGCCAGGCACCCGAGGCTTGGATGCGTGAATGCCCATGCGTGAGGGGACCCCGAGATTCTCGAAGGGGTGGGTGGCCGATGGCAGCGCGGCCCGTCTCCCTCAAATACAGTTGAAGTCGGTGCGATTGTGTCGGTCCCCGCCATCACTGCCCAGGCACCGGACGGCTCCAAAGCCCCGGGCGCCGTCGCTCGCGCGGTTGAGTTCTGGCGTCGCCCCGGTACGCCGGGGCACCGTCAGCCGGGCGTTGGACAATGGGTCACCGGGCGGGATCACCGGGCGACGGTGGACCGGGTTTGGCGGTGGATCGACCGAGACGTGTGGATTGGCACAGACAGGTGCAGGTCCCTCGTGCTGACGGGCGATGACGCGTGTGTATGGGGGCTGCGTCAGCTGGCATTATGTCAGTCAAAGTGTGAGGAGCCTGATAATTTATCTTGCACAAAACCGGCGTATCGACAGCTACTGAATATCACGCCACGAAAATAAAACAACTCGCTAATGTGTTTATTTAGATTGTTATTCCGTCATTGCTTTATTCTGATAAGTTTTCTTTTCGCTTTTCAAAAAAAACCAAATAAATGTCCCAGATTACTGCGTGCGGGGTGGAAGAAAGTCAAACAAACTTCTCACTTCCCCGTTCGGACCTTGGAATAGAAAGATCGAAGGTGAATTTATTATTGCATGGATATAACTTATAATGCTCTCAACATGATTTTCAGAAGTTGCAGACAACAAGGAGAAGCACAATAGGCCTATGACAGAGGGCCGAGTCATGCATGGTCTTGGGTATATGTGCGGCCGTCGCTTTTGGGTCTTGCCTCAGCTCACAGGGGCCGAGTCGGCATCGTAGACGGACCGCTGATGAAGACCGGGGATCGCTTGACGTGCTCGGGCCTCGTCGTGGTCGAGGACACAGTGGGGACAGCAGCGGTGGAGGTCGAGGCGGGCATCTTGCAGGATTGGAGTTGTAAGAGGTAACGGTGAAGTCAGAGTGTTGGGCAGTTGAGGTGTTGTGCGGTGAGATGCGGTAAGGAGAGGGAGATGGGCCGCGATTTATACGCGTGGGCTACCTGATGGAGATGAGGGTTGAGGCTGAAGGCCACGATTGACAAGGTTATTCTAGAAAGGTAGTGTGGCTTGGTTTTCGCCGCCCGCGCCGTTGAACACCGGCCGTCGTGGGCGTACGTGACAGGCATAACCCTCCAACCCTTCCCATCGCAAGGTTAACCCTTTGAAAGTCTTAATCCTTTTTTACAGTTCTGAGGTGCGCCACTCACTCACGGTCCTCCTGTCACAGCTCTCCTACCATGATTAACATGTGCGCCTCCAACCTCACTATCATATCTCCTCCCCGGCTACCCTCGCCCCGCCTACCGAGCACGCCAAGCGATGCCCGTCTTCCCTGGGGGGGCCGGCCTCCACGCCGACTTGCGCCTCTTGTAAGCGAAGTTTCGTTCAACCCGGTGCAATAGCAAGATCATTGAACCAAGATACCAAAAGAGTATTGCATGGTTGATATGAGTAACCGCCATCGTAAGTATTTCATTTGTCGTTGTAGTTCAGTCCACGAACAAAAAGGCATCTTCACTGCTGTATTGACAATGTCGCTTACGCCCAGCAGTGTCGCTTACGCCCAGCAGACAGAAAAAACGAGAAAGCAAGAAAGCTATAAACAATATAAACATGGACGTTAATGGGAAGGATCGTACACCACAGAAACGTCACGGCCCCCACCCGGTTGAACGACTACTTTCGTTTGTGCCGTTGTCGGACCCACAAACGACAGCAGCAGTGAAGGAGTGCGCGTTGCATCGAGCATCACCCCGTGGAGTATGTCGGAAGCCGTTGCGTCCACCAACGACCCTAAAGTCTCCCCAGGCCCGACGACTTCAGCCTCGATGCTAAGCGCCTCCAGCCTTCTCCACCCGTCCCTGACGATCGCGGCGATATCCGCGATCGCGACTCGCCGCGGCCCATAAACGGCCAGCGACACGAACTGTCGGACGCGCAGGACGAGGTCGACGTCACGGGGACCGGGCTCCTCACTCAACTCGAAGTCAAGCTTCAAATCCCGGAGGTCTAACATCCCAGCCAGGGCCATGGACATCCCTTCGCTATCCCACAACTCGTCGCCGTCGCCATCGATCGTTAATCGCCTCAGCTGGACGAGGTTCGCGAGGGCCGCCGTGAAGCGCGTCCCCGGCGCTATTTCGGCAACCTCGGCGTATCCTTCGACCGACAAGCCAAGGTGCCTAAGGTTGACAAGCTTGCCCAACGTCCCGAATATCTGGCACGCCTCCTCGTCCGTAGTGTAACGAACGCTTACAACAAGCTGCGTCAGTGTGGCCGAGCAGCGCTCGAGCTCGATCACTTGGGAACCGGACAGCCGCTCCGCGCCGACCCTAAGATGTGTCAGGCGCTCGAACTGGCCCAGGAATCCTGGCATGATCATCGTGTCGTCGCCCTCGAGTGTCTCGTCGATGTCGAGCTGTCGCAGGGACCTCTGCGCGCTTGCGTTCCCTCCCCATCTCCCAAGCTTCGCGTCGAACTGGTCTTCGTCGCTCTTCATCACGCGCACGTTGTGGACGCCGGTCTCGCTGAGGATCATCCGCACAATGGCCTCCAGGTCCGAGATCAAGCAGACGGGGACCGTCACCGTGGTCACGCACGGGAATCGGGCAAACTCGAGGACGCTGTCGACGCGGTACCCGCGATAAACGATCTCGCTCGCGCCGCCATCCACGGAGGACATGCGATCCTTAATCCAGTCGAGCCATGGCGCTTGGGCGGCGGACGGCCCTTCCTTTCCCATGTTGATGGTGACCTTGCGAATTGTCCCCAGCAAGGGCGTGATGAGATCCGGGTGGATCGTGGATTCGCTCGGGTTCACATCAAGCGATGTGATGGATCGCAGGTAGACGCGACATCGCCAGGCTCGCCTGCCGTCCGCGTTGGCGCTCGCCGCCGGATTCCCAGATTTGCAGAGCTCCACGAAGGCGCGGTTGATCGAGTCAAAGTCGGAGCGCTTATTCGCGACGTCGCTTGACGGCCCGATGCCATCCGACGTGTCGAAGGCGGTGTGGGTGGACCAGAGCCGTGGGGCGGCGAGCTCGAAGAGGGTGCGCGAGACCAGAAGGCAGGAGTGGAGGGCCGGGATGTGCGGACGGAAGCACGCGCTCAATTCGTCGAGGACGAGGGCCAGGACATCGCTGTTAAGGATCCCCATCCCAGTTGGCAGGGGGCGTGAAGGGAGGTTTGACCTCGTTCACATCAGTGGCCTCACCGCTCCAGCCCTAGTTGAGCCCCTTAGTCGTATCTTGCTAGCCGTTCGTGCAAGTTCACCTTTTATATATCGACATCGACAAAGAGTCTCATCATCTTCTGAGTCAAAATACCACATCAATTGTTGGCGACCCTTGAACAGCGCAACCCCATGCCAGTCCGCACCGCTGCTCCCAACGCCGAAACTGCCGAAAACCGTGCCGTGGGGATGCCGACCGGCATTCGACGGATGGCAAGATGTGAGGACATTTTTACTATTTGGCAAAATTCGCAGAATCCCGAGAACAAAGGCAGTGGTCTGCATAGTAATCCTCTGCATAGTTACATACATCACCAATGTTTAAATGCTCGCAGGTCCCTTTTCCTTTTTTCTTTTTTTTTGCTTCTTTATTTACCACAATAGTTCATAATCTCCTACTCTCTCTCTCGGTTCGCCAAGGACGGGCGTGATATTTAGCAAGAGGTTCAGGGGTTCGGGGTTGAGGGCATTGTACATACACTTGCGAAAATGTCCAGCATTCATGAGTTTGGGAGGAGAACGTGTGAAGGACAAAAAGATAGCAGGAAGAATCAGCAGAAGGAAACAAAAGGAAATCACTGCAAAAGAAAGCGAAAGCGAAATGAAAAAATAGCCAAGTAACATCATCTCTTCTTGCTTGGAAAACAACGGTGGTCTGGATCAAATAATAAATCTCTGGATGTGCATATGGAATACGACAGGATAGGATATGGAGCACACACTCAGTCCAAGGGGGTCACCAAGGGGTAGGCATGAGTGTAAGCGCAGGTAAAAAACAAAACCCAAAAGCAAGTCACAAATTAAAAACGCAAACCAATTAGGACCCTAATCCCATGAAAAAGAAAAAGCGAGGTTGCTATGAGAAATCAATCAAAACCACCATCATAAGATAAAGAAGCCATATGCACAGCTAAAACAAGCATACGAGGTCACACATTTTTCAATATCCCTAGCCCAGGTCCACTTTTTTACAAAAAGAAAAAAACCTTTCCCATCAGATCGTTTACATCTTTCATGCTCAAACGGCGCTCGATCCCGCGACCGTGATCTTCTGCGCGTTCAGGTAGTTGATCGTCCTCGGGCTCAGGCCCTTGTTCGCCCGGTCCTCGCCGATCAGATCCGCCCCTCCGTTGGTCTGCTGGGCGCGACGGGCGGCGTCGACCTCGCGAGCGAGGCGCTTGCGGAGCACTGAGGCGCGGCGGGCGCGGACGATGAAGATGCCGGCGACGATGAGGACGAGCAAGGGGATCAGGACGGAGAGCGAGATGATGAGGGCTGAGGAGGTTGCGGG
>JADGJL010000503.1:0-19580 GCA_027600665.1 Irineochytrium annulatum
CCGTCCCCTCACTGCCAGCCACCCCACTCCCGGACGCGACGCCCATGGCAGCCGAGCTCTTCCCGCCACGCGGACGGCCCTTCCCACGCGCCACGGGCGGAGGCGGAGGTGGCAACTGCGCCTGCCGCTCCTCCGCAGCCGCCATATCGTCCGCGTAAAACGACGGCACGCCGACGAGCCCGCCGATCGTACCTCTCGGCGGAGACGGAGGTGCGCGCGGCGCGGGGACGCCGAGCAGGAGCTGGCCCTCGGTCGCGGCCGCGGCGGCGTATCCGGCCTCAAGGGCCTCGAGGTGAGCCTGTTGGCCCGCGTTCTGGTGCAGGAGGTACTGGTCGTACAGCTGCCGCTGCTGCTCGAGATCCAGGAGCTGGGTGTGGTGCGCCGTTTGCCGCTGGTGAAAGAGCTCGTCGCGATGCTGCTGCTGGTCCGCCTGCTTAGTGGCGACGGTCCCGGGGGTGTCGACGATCGGGGTGTCGGCGGCGCCGTCGAGGTAGGCGTCCGCGAGGGTGCTGCCGGTACCGGTCGTCACGACAGCTTCGGCGGCGGGTTGAGGTTTGGTTTTCGGGCGGCGCGCGCGAGGAGCGGATCGGATGGGACCGCCGCCGCCGCCGGTCGCGGGGGCCGGGACCTCGATGCTAGAGGAGGCCACCGTGGTCGTCGCCGAGTTATCGCCGTTTTGGCTGCGCGATGCTGCTGTGTTGGTGTCGACGGCGCCCGTCCAGATGCCGAGTTCTGCGTCCAGGTCGAGGTCCGACGCTCCCGAGGATTGCGGCACGGGATGCGAGTTGAAGACGGCAGCGGCGGCGGCAGCGTTGGCAGCGTTTGCGACGTGGGCCAGCAGGGACTCGGACTCGTCGTACGGCATTGTTGCTGGACCCGTGGGCCGGCGGGGGAAGTGTACCGATAGGGACGGACAATGAGGAGGACGGGCACGCGTGCCAGAGGCAGGGGAGCTCAAGCGCGGAGGAGGATGACGGAGAGGGTCGGGAGCAGGAAAGAGTTGACTTCAATAATGATTGATTGATTTCGATGTTAGCGACGCTTTGCATAGCGCCTGCCAGCATTGCCGGCCCGTCCGGGGTCCGGAGGGACCCTCGCCGCGACGAAGGTGCTGGGCGAATGGGACTGGGCCATTTCCGTGGCGGCCGTCGCGTCATTAAGTCTTCCGCCGGATGGCACCCCAGGGAAAACTCGATTGAGGGCCAGTTCGAGTGAAAACTCTTCGCCGATGCTGCCTCGCTGTCTTGCAGGTCACCTCAGGCCAACGTTGGCGTTGGCGGAACCCTGGCCGCCGACCCCACTTACGTTCGGACTGAGGGGACCAACCCATTGTACCAAAGCAATAGCATCGGCAGGGTTGACGGGCCGCATTCGTCGGCATCGCGAGCTGGTCGTTGGCGCCGACTTCCTACCAGCCAGGCGGCTGGTCACGACTGGTACAGGGATCTGGCACAGCCATCCACTATCCACACTTGACTCACCTTTTTCGCTCACATTCCCTGCCACCAACCGCGAGGTTCTTGAACGATGCCCTCCGAACCGCCCGTCGTCGGCTTCCTCCGGATCAAGGTCGACAAGCTCCGCTGCGAGGCGGGGAAGAACGTATCCGGTTGGGTTTATCTCTCCCTGTCCCAAACCGTCACCAGCTCAGGTCCCGTCGCGATCGACCTGGTCGGACTCTCCCATGTCGGCTGGCCCACATCCGACCCCAACGATCCGTACTCTCAGGACCCCTCCCAGCCTCCCCCGCAGCCCGTCTCCGCAGAGGTTGAGTTCTGGAGGCAACGCATAGACATTGCACCGCCGCAGGAGCTGAAGGAAGGGGAGCATGCGTATGAGTTCGCTTTCCCGTTGCCTGGCGGGTTGCAGCAGCCTTTCTTTCATACGGATCCGTTCACGGGGGAGACGATCGGGTTGAGATACATATTGGAGACGACCGTTCAGCCGGCGCATGATGCGCAGGACAGGTTCAAGATCCAGCCGGCGATATCGCAGTCGCTGGAGATTGTGTCGCCGGTAGTGGGGCTGGATGCGGTTTCTCCGATGCATGCTGCGCAGGTAAACACGCCTTACGGTGTAGACGAAGGAAGGCACGACGCGGTCGTGGAAGGATTTGGATAGGCATCACCGGACTCGTCGTCAGTGGGGAGTTGGGCAGCACTCGAGACTATGCACCCACGTTAAATGCCCTCCTGTGGTTTATGGGCATATCATTCCACTAACCTGACATCTCTGCAGACCACCAACCGCGTCGCTGTAAAGCTCCACTGCCGCCGCGACCGCTGGATCCCTGGTGAGAGCGCGACAGTTTTTGCCTCCTGCGACAACCTGCACCCCTCTCGGCCCGTCAGGCTGCTCGCCGTTGAGGTCCTTCAACGTACCGGCCTCTGGACATACGCCCAGGTATGGTCTGCCTTTGCATGCACGAAAGCAAATTGTAATCAAAGCAAAGGTGTCAGACCCAAACTCCCCTTCGGGGTACACACAGACACCGATCGCGAGGGATTACACGCGCGTCGTCGCGCGGTTCGATCTGCCCGCGATCCCGCCGCAGGGGTCGCATAAGTCGTCGTGTAGGGTTGTTCTGCCCGAGGGGTTGCCGCCTACAATTTCGGCGAGGGGCATGGACATCATGTACGAGGTGTCGGTTGTTGCTGTCGTTGGTGGAGATGTGAATGGCGCCAGCGTGAACATGGGTGGTGTGAAGAGCGGGGGCGGGACGGAGGTGTGTCCATTTTTGTTGCGATTGACGCACGAATGTTTATCATACTCTCCCTTTACAGATCCGTTGCAACTCGGAGGTCTTCATCCTTGCCCCCGGTGTCAAGCTGCCTCTCCCTTCGCCCGACTGGGACGAGGTCGACGAAGAAGCCCTCGTGACAGCGCAGGTGGTCGAGGCCGCCGTGGCGCAGGTGAAGAAGATGGCTATTGAGACGCAGGCGGAGTATGAGTCCCGCGTCCAGGAGGCTCAGCGGCTCGCCATGTTGGCCCTCGAGGAGGCCGAGCGGAAAGTTAAGGAGAAGGCGGATGAGGCCGACCTCAAAATCCAGGAGAAGTCCCATGAGGCCGATCTGAAGGTCAGGGAGAAGGAGGAGGAGGCCGCGAGTTTCGTGCGGGCAAAGGAGGAGGAGGCGGCCTTGCTGATTAGGGCGAAGGAGGATGAGGCGGCCAGCAGAATTAAGGCGAACGAGGAGGAGACGGCGAGGGTGTTGCGTGAGAAGGAGCTCGAGCGGCTGAGCGCCGAGGAGCGGCTGAAGAGGAACGAGGAGGAGAATCAGAGGAAGCTTAAAGCCGCTGAGGAGGCCACGGCCGCGGCGCAGGCGGCCGTGCTCGCCGCGAAGAAGGCGAATTTGGCCGCATTTTCGTCGCACCCCGTGCTGCCGACTACGTCCAACACGATGTCCGGGAAGATCTTGCAGTCGACGGGGCTTGTTAGCACGAAGGCGGTCGAGATCCAGGGGTTTGGGTCGGTTTACAAGGACTCGGCGTTTTATCAGCTATTCAAATTGTTTTACTATAATGCGACGGGGGACATGATCGAGTCGTTTAAGGCGAAGGGGGAGTGCCCGGTCGTTGTCGTCTTCGCGAGCGCCCACGCTGCCGTCAGGATCTCGAGGAACGCCGTGCCGACCATGACTAAGTAAGTTGTAAAGGCCCTTCGCATTTATTTACTAGAAATTTCAAAAGCGCCGACATAAAGGACACCTCCCGCTCCCAGTCCGGCAACCAAGTAGAGCACGTCCTCCCCCTCCCCCTCTCCCCGGGCCGCTACTACATCGCCGTCTACGGCACCGCCAACCCTTTAACCCTCACGAACTTCACAATCTCCCTCCGCAAGTTGCCCACGACTTTGCCTAACTCCAACCTCCTATTCCGCACCGTCCCCGCCGGCGGCTCCATCCCCGCCGACGCCGAACCCGTTGGGAAGGAGTCCGATGGTCAGGCGCTGTATGCTATCCGCGCGCGTTTGGCCGACGGGAGCGTAAGGCTGGGACACGTTGGGTGGAACTCAAAACCAGTTGTCATCGGGGCCGATGGCAAGCCGTTTGCGATACCGAAGGGGATGGCGTATGAGGTGTTGATTAAGGCTCCTGGCCAGACGCGGTGGGTTAGCCAGCTCGAGGGGATGCCGTACATGGCCGTCAAAGTTGGTTGCGAAGCGGATGGGCGGCCGCTGTGCATGGCCAGGGTCGCGGTCACCGGGAAGACGGTGAATCTTTTGCATAAGAGTACGGTTGTCGGGGAGTGTGGCAACCATTTCAAGGGAGGACGGGCGGTCGCGAAGGGTGGATTGGGTATTCTGGTTGCGGCGTTGGAGGTGCAGACGGGTTTAATACCATTTGAGGTGAGTGAAGGAGAAATGTTTGACGATGGACGGTCCTTCTTCTGGTTCTGAGCGCAGTTTCAATAGGTTCTTGTGTACACGAACAACGTCGCGCCGGGCGTCAATTGAGGGCCCGGGGTTTTATCCGAATGGCGTGAACCTTCGCGAATAGTTCTTTTCTTCCCTTTCGTTACTCCATCAGACTTTTCTTGCTGAGACTTTATTGACGATTTACATTACACAATATACGCTTCTTCCTTGCGCCACCTCCAAGCAACGAGACGGTAGTAAATTGCGGGAAAGCACGATTGACGTTCCCTCTGGTGTGACTTTGAAACTAAAATACACCATAGTTTTTCCATATTTCGCCTTCCTCCTTTAGATTCGTCATCATTGACACACATTAGAATGATTCGAAAGTTCCTTCAATTTATTTTGGCTCCAGACAGTAGACAGTAGACTGGATTCTGTGGTAAGAGGAGATGGCGGAAATTTCCCGCGAAAATTTCCTGGATGAAGAAAGAAAGTCGTATTCACATATGAAGCATGAGCTCATATCTACATCCCACCCGCTCGAAAAAGGCACAAATTTCCTGCTTCTGAGACATGTTTGCCTCGCTGTTATCATGCAATAGTGCGTTCGACACTCGGACCATCCTCGACTTAAGCCTATACAAATAAAAGTCCGTCAACCACGGCTTCCTTCTTGAGACGGCTATAGACCTCCGCATTTTCACCAAGTAATTTTTGTGGTTGCCTTTGAGAAGGCTCTCCACAGCTTCAGTCAACGCTATAATATGTTTGCGAAGCGGCATTCGGGACGTCTGCTGAGACTTAGCAACCGCAAGGAAGTTAACAATAAGCACGGTCTCGGCCGCGATGCTTGTATTTGCAAAAGCGATGTCCGTTAGGAGCAGAAGGATGTAGTCGATGATTATCATGCAGGATGAAAGCCATAGAATCGACCCGATGCGTTGCTATTTGGTATGACGTTTAACGTAATTGCGTCATGCACACTCTTACCAGGATGCCAACCATGCCCCTTCCGCAATCGTTCATGGCTTTCAGAGACTCCGCCGCTCGGTTCCGCCACTCGTTCTTTTCGTTGATCGGTAAAAGAAGGAACTTTATGAAGGATACGTGAAGACTAAGCTTCATTAGGTTGGTGGAAATGGTTCTATGCGCACTCGAGCTCGATTGAACATCCTAAAAAACATGCATCAGCGGGCGGCGCTCAAAGATGCTCACTAAACCTTTGGATCGTTCTCATATTCTTCTCGAATTTGTAGAACATATATCTCCCTCGAGGCCTCCCATTCCCCCTGCTGAATCATTAAGGCGCACAGGTGGACGTAGTTATCGTGGAAACTCTTGACACCGATATCTTCTACGGTGTAGTTCGCGAGGTGTGCCGTTATCACCGCCCGCGTGTCGACGAATTTACCGACAAACAATGCGGAAAGGACGCTGAAGAGCCGGTTAACGCGGCCGTACTCGGCACACTCATTGTGTAAGTAGACGTCGGCCTCGCCGGCCTGAAGAGCGACCTCGAGGACAGTCGTGAACTTCCCAAGAGTGAAGTTAAGGATAACGCTGACGATGCATGCATTCGCAAAATCAAGTTGCTCTTTAAATGTGCGGTTGATCATTTCGGCTGCCTTCGTCTCGATCAAGGGCAATCCTTTCATTAACGAGAATGCGACCGGGGGCAGCTCGAAGTAAAAGATTTGCACAAGCGGGCCGACGGAGCTGTACACCACAATATTGTACATTGAGTCATCATCGACGAGAGCCATCTGAAGAGCCGCTCTCATGAGATACATAACGAGCGATTCCGTGACCGCGTTGGCGTATTGAGAAAGAAGGTAGCTGGCTAGCCCGCAAGATTGGCCTATGAAGTACAACGCCACCCTTAACTTGCTAAAGTTAGGTGATTCGACAACACGTCGACCTCCAGAGCGGCCGCTTGGCACGTATGTTTTTAAAGCCAAAGGAAAGAACTCCCCAGTTATTGCCACTGCAATTTTGGCTCGATCTTGTGAGCCTTTTGCTGTCATCATTTTTCTTAAACAACTGTAAAGCCTAAAGATCAGGCTGTACGTTGCAATCTTCTGCTTCTGCGACGGAAATATGAATCCAACACATCTGCAACTATCCTTCACCAAATCAAACATGGCGTCCCTATTTCTAAGCTCATTAGCAGAACTCCGTTTAGAAATGACTTACCCTTTTGCCAAGTAGATGGACATCAGTCGATAATTGTGGGCGATGTAATCCGCTAAATCTATATTTTCAGCCGGACCCAACTCCGCCAGCGCGTAGTGATAATTTTGCGCCTTGGTATAATATTTGAGGAGGAGTGGATGGACGAAGGTAGACCCACCTCTGCGACACGATGATTGGTCGCGGCGTCCGTAAAGGCTATTCTTGTGTACTTCCGCTTGCGATCCGTATCCCCAGTTATCCCGGAAAGATGGTAAAGCAGCAACGGTATAAGCAAAATTTGATTCGCATCGTTGATTATGCTTTCGTAGTAATTCACAAAGGTGAGGTGAACATTCTCGACGAAGGTCGGGACCAAGCTCTTTAGAATACTCTGGTAGATGAGGAAGTGGGAGAACGAGCATGTGCCGGTAAACGTGTCCGACAACGTTACAAAGTTGAAAATGTCATGTTCCTTGATCGTCTCGTAAACATCCTCCGGGGTGCCGTTGAATTCATCCAGTAGCGTCAGCACCTGGGCTGTATCTGCAATATTGAAGAATTGGCCTAATTTGCATCGTGAGCAAGTGCAAATGATCGAGCAGAGATTACCTCCTGCTGCAGCCACTTTCAAAATGACTTGTAGGCTTGCGTTAACCTTATCAAACCTAATTGGTTTAGCAAACGTTCAGGTCCCAGGCGCTTACTGTGCTATTACGGCACTGGTGTAATCGGGTGGGATATTCAGCTTCACGCTCGATAACCCAGCATTTCCAGACATGTACGCCGCAGAGTCCTGCCAATCACTTTTCGTTGCTTCACAGACAACTCTCGTCACCATTGGGTTGCCTGGAGGCTGCGCATCAATATTTTTCGCAAAAGACGGGTCAAACCTTGCCCGAGCTGATAAATCTTATTGCAGACCTCGTCCGAAACATCACCACCGGCGTCGGCTATATCCTTGAGTGCATACCGAATCATGGCGGTGCCACTCTCGACTGCTAAAGGTTCCAATGCAATTCGAGTCATGTGGTCGGCCTCCAATAGTGACTCAAATGGGGCACGCATGGCAGCTGGAATTTCCTAATGCAAGGATCAATACACCAAAGGGCTGAAGTGCCATCTACCTCCAGTGGGCGCGCGACGAGAGCGATCAGAACATGAGGGCATCGTCTGACAATATCCAACGTTATGTCCAATGTCGTGGCATCCATCCACTGGAGATCATCCATCAACAAAACAACGGCGTATCCTCCCAACGTGCCTAACTTGTTAAGCGCTTTTGTTATAGCCAGAGAAATGGTGCTGGCTGTTTCCTTCCCGAATGAAGTCTTCTCGTCAAACTCACTATCGTCGCTGCCTTTCAAGCTGGGCATAACCGTCAAAAACTACGGACAGTGGGTGAAATAAGGCAAAGAACAATTAGCATTAACAAAGCAAAGTGATCAAACCAGCTTTAATACGGCCTTAGAGACGCCGAGGTCCCTGAATATTGACACAAAGTGAATGCTGTCGCTCCCGGAAAATGTAGATGCAATTGAAGGCGCGACCAGCAAGCTATCTCTAACATGCTGCAGTCCATGTGGAATGCTCGTATTATGAAGATTGCTGATGTCTTTTCCGTCGAGAGCTGCCGACAGCGATAATAGTAAGCGTGCCAGCCCGCTAAAAGGAGATCCTTGGGTAACATCGGTACCGTACGACTGACTATAGAAGCATTGAGATCACATGTACAAGGCGGTGCTTCTACTGTGCCTACCCGAAAATCAGCCTTTCGCCAAAATTTTCGACTAAGTGGCCCTGAAGCCAAGCTGAAATAGACGACTTGCCGGCTCCCGAGCGGCCCGAGATAATGACGCGAACAACGTCGCCCGTTGACCATTTCCCGACCAGCCCTTGCAGCGTGTCGATCTCGGCCTCTCTTCCAAATATCCGCAATTCGTCGTACTTTTGCAAAACTGGCGCCTCCCCTGTCGCCTTCTTAATCTTTCGGACAGGGGCAAAGATTGGCATTGGCGCGAAGCCCTTGAACGCTACGTCGGCGTATCGGCTGAAGTCGAAGTCCTCGGTCGACTTCGCATAGACGACTTCATCGCAGAGGACCCGCCCTTTAGAAAGGTGGTGCGTCATAAATCGGGCGGCTAGGTTCACGGCCGCGCCCAGACACGTGCCGTCCGCACGGTTGTCGTTGCCAACAATACCATAGAAGCTGGCAAAGTCACAACGAATGTAATCAACAAGAGAGTAAAGGTTCGCCGTTACACTTACACGACCCCGGATGCCACCCCAATCCCAAAGTCGTTCCCCATCATGCCTAGTAGCTTGCTACTGATCTCGTATGCGGTCCTGATGGCTGCAACCTCCTCCCCGCGCTCGTGCGCGAACCCGGACAATCCGAAAACAATCAAAGCCGAGGCCGACTTATCATCGCAGGCGAATTGCCTCAGACATCCATTGGTCTTCCTGATGCACCCGACGATCATCATAAAAATCTGTTGCACCAGCGACAGCGTCTCTGGCTCGTTCATTCGCGCGACGGGGAGCCCCGCAAGCCTAACAAACACGACCGACACGTTCCGGAGCTGGTTGACCCCCTCGATGCTGTCAGGTGGTCGGTTTGCAGAGCCTAACCTTGCAGTGCCTAGTTTCGCGCGGCTGGTATTGCCCCGACGTACGACATCTTGCTTTGCGAGGTAGAGGGCGAGGGACTCGTCGATGTAGGTGAGGGCGCGGAGGAATTCTGGGGACATGTGCGCGGGTGGGTCGGGGAGAATGCCCTCGACGTCCATAGGTGAGGCATGACTCATTGGGGCCGTTGCGGCGCGAAGTTTCGCGACGATGTCGGGCAGGTTATCGCTTTCGGAGAGGATCTGAAATGGGTATTTGCGAACTGAGCAATTGCACTGCATACGAAGGTAATAATCGTCGGTGTTACCGTCGCACCGCTAACGGAAGCCGATCGAAACGGATACGCGCTGCCGAGAACCGTTGTGAGAGCTCTTTGGGCAATGTACGGTATCGCCAATTCCCCTCTCTCTGCGGCTCCCTCCATCTCCCCGGCGTTCACGACGGCCTCCCCCGCGATGAAGAACTCTCGTCGAGGCTGAGCCGCGTGCTCTTCGCCCGGCGCTTTTTGGCTACCTTCGACCTCCCCGACATGTATCCTATGCATGTCACCCACACCCATCCCAATGTGAATGCTAAGCTGTTGTTTGCCGTCTTGGCCATTGATCCCGTTGCCACTAACAGGTTGATATGAAGGCCGCAGGTCAACGTAGCATGACCGCATAGCCTGAAGAAGCTCAAGGCAGCACGCGGTCGCCCGAAGGATATCTAGGGGGCCTGAGTTTCGCGAGCTGGGAACACGTGCATTAGCAGACTTCAACAAAGCACAGTGGGAAATGACCGCGTCTTACCCCCAGCTGACCAGCGCCGCGTCTCCAGCGAATTTTACAATACTTCCTCCTGTGAAATAACGCGTCAGTACTGTCCGGAACCCAGGACTCCGACTATGACCACAAACCCCATGCGTGGACGGACTCGATGATCGTGACGAACGGCGGATTAACGATGTCGCGCACGCGAGCCCCAGCGACCGACGAGTCGATTTTCGTGAGCTCTGTCGTGATGGCCGAATAACCTTGAAGTGCAATTAGGGCACAATTTACGTATGTCGCGTACCCGAAATATCAATAAGAACCACGACGGCGCCCGGCACCGTTTCGCAGCTGGGGAAGCCGCCGTCTGCGCCGTCGAGGACGCGTCTTCTGACGGCCTCGGGGACGAGCTGGAGGGCGTTCATAGTTCAGTCACTTCTCGTGTTAAGGATTTACACAGCACATTCGGGGGATTTTCCCTTATGGCGGGCGAGGTTTCTTGGGATTCGTGAACGTCAACGGCCCCAGCGAGTATTCCGCGCACGCGTTTGCGGTTGGGCTTTCTTTTGAGCAGGAATGATCTTAAGTTGCTAAAGAAAATCATGTTTTGATTGAATATGGACTCGTGCAAGCGCGATTCCGAGTACTTTTGCAAGCTTTGGAAGGAAATCCCTTGTCGGTGAAAACGCTCTGTTGTGGCGCCTTCCGCCGCGGAATATACTGTCAGGCGTAAAAAGTGGACAAGTCTCGCCACTTTAATATCCTCAAATCCAAAAATATGGCTGTGATAAAGGACGTCTTGTCGTCGTAGTTTGCAAGGTTGGTTGGTCGGGCCAGAGAGAAACATGACAGTGAGATAAGCACGATACAATCACGGAGGGAAATTCATATCTGAGTTCACCAGCAATTGAACTAAGACTGTGCAAATAGTAGAAATAACGAAGCCATTTCATTCAGTGGACCGGCAAAATTTTTATGGTAGTTACATTTGGAGCATGAGCTCGTATCTACATCCCACCCGCTCAAAAAAGGCGCAGATTTCACGTTTGGAAGCAACAGTCGCCTCACTGTTATCATGCAATAGCAAACCGGATACCCGAACCATTCTCGACTTCAGTCTGTACAAATAGAAATCCGTCAACCACGGCCTCTTTCTTGAGACGGCGATCGACCTTCGCATTTTGGCCATGTACAGCTTGTAGTCGCCACAGAGAAGGCCCTGCACAGCTTCGGTTAAGGCTACGGTATGTTTGCGGAGCGGCATCCGCCTGTTCTGTTGAGATTTGGCCACCTCGAGTATCTTGAGAATGAGCTCGGTCTCTACCGACCTGCTGCTATTTGCGAAGGCGGCGTCCGTCAGGAGCAGAAGGACGTAGTCGATGATTATCATAGAGGATAAAAGCCACAGAATTGGTCCAATTCGTTGCTAATTTCCTTTCTGTTAACTTCTATATACGGGCAGCATACACCTACCAGGACGCCAACCATGCCCTTCCCGTTGTCGCCTATGATCTTCAAAGACTCCGCCGCTCGGATACGCCACTCATTCTTCTCATTGTTGGGTAAGGAAAGGAATGCTATGAAAGACACGTGCAAGCTCAGCTTCATCAGGTTAGCAGATATAGTTCTGTGGGCGCTGCGCGTCGATTGAAGATCCTAATAGCAGGCGTCAGCGCGCAATCGCTCTAGTCAGTTCATCAAACCTTTGGATCGTTCGCCCATTCGTCTCGGATATGCTGTAAAAACATTTCCTTTGTGGCCTCCCATTCCCCCTGCTGAACCATCAAAGCGCACAAGTGTACTTGGTTGTCGTAATAAGCCATGACGCCAATATCCTCCACGGTGTAGTTCTGAAGGTGCGCCGTTAACACTGCCCGGGTCTTGGCAAACTCGCCGACGAACAGAGCGGCGAGCACGCTAAAGAGTCGGTTGACGCGGGCGGCCTCTGCGCACTCGTGATGCATGAAGACGTCGGCCTCGTCGGCCTGGAGCAAGGCCTCGAGGACACTTGTAAACTTGCCCAGCGTGAAATTAAAAATAACGCTGACGAGGCAAGCATTGGTGAAATCGAATTGCTCTTCGCGTGCGCGGTCGACCATGTCGACCGCCTTAACATCAATCGCGGGCAACCGCTTCATTAACGAGTAAGCGATGAGGGGCAGCTCAAAATAGAAGATATTCGCAGGCGGGCAGACAGAATTGTACACCGTAATATTAAACAACGAGTCATCCTTGACGAGAAGCATTTGTACAGCTCCTCTGATGAGGAACATAATGAGTGAGTCATTGATTGCGTTGGCGTATTGAGAAAGCAAGAAACAAGCGAGTCCACAGGTTTGGGCCAGAAAGTGCAAAGTCGTTCTCAGTTTGACAAAATTTGGCGACTGCGAGATACGTCGATCTCCAGAGCCGCCGCTCGGCATATATTTCTTTGCAGCTAACGGAAAAAGCTCACGAGTTATTTTCAAAACCAAGTTTTCTCGCTTTTGTGAGCTATTTGTCGTCATCGTTCTCTTTAACCACTTATAAAGCTTCAAGATTAGCTGGATCGTTGCCACCTTTTGCTTCTGCGACGGAAAATTCAAACCGACGCGTCTGCAAGAGTCCTTCACCAGATCGGACACAACGTCCTTATTCCTAAAATCATAAGCACAATTTTGTCTAATGGCTGGCATACCCCCCCTGCTGGTAAATAAGCAGCAGTCGATAATTGTTTAGAATATGATCAGCTAAATCTGTATCTTCCGCGGGGCCCAGCTCCGCCAACGCGTGATGATAGTTAAGTGCCTATATGTTCCTTCAGATGCTATTCTAAAGAGAGAGGACCAACCTCGGCGACACGGAAACTGCTCGTGGCGCCTACGAATGCTAGTCCGATATACTTCCGTTTGCGCTCAATCTCGCCGGTGATCCCAGTCAGATGATAAACAAGCAACGGTATGACCAACGGTTGGTTCTCATCGTTCAAAATGCTCTCGTAATAGTTTGCAAAAGTGAGATGGACATTTTCCACGAACGTGGGGACCAAACTCTTCAGAATGCTCTGATAGATAAGGAAGTGGGAGAACGAGCAAGTGCCGGATAACCCGTCCGCCAACGTTACAAAGTGGAAAATGTCGTCATCCTTAATTATTTCGTAAACCTCTTCTGGGGTTCCGTGGAACTCCTCTAATAGGGATAGCACTTGCGTTATTTCTGAGATATTGAAGAATTGTCCTGCGTGATGGAAGTCAGTGAGCGTACTCCGTGAGCGCAATGACTAAATCTGGCAGGCTTTTACCTCCCGCCGCAGCCACTTTCAAAATTATTTGAAGGCCTGGGTTAATCTTGTCGAATCTGAAAAGGTTATTGAGGTGTTGGCGACTGATATGACGGCTTACTGTGCTATCACGGCGCTCGTGTAGTCCGTTGGGATATTTAACGTAAGATTGGAAAACCCCATATTTTCAGACATGGTCGCCGCCGAGTCCTTCCAATCACTCTTCGTTGCTTCGCATACAAGCCTCGTTACCATCGGGTTGCCTAAATAAGGTAGACATAAATACAGATCGAAAGGGTGATAAAGAACCTTGCGCGAGCTGGTAGATTCTGTTGCAAACCTCGTCAGAGACTTCACCTCCTGCGTCGACTACTTCTTGCAGAGCATATCGTATCATGTCAATGCCGCTCTCGACTGCTAGAGGTTCCAATATTATCTGGGTCATATGGTCGGCCTTCAGTAGTGACTCAAATGGAGCCCGCATAGCTGCAGGTATTTCCTAAAGCAAAATTAGAGAACCTTCAAAAGATTTAAATTCCAGCTACCTCAAGCGGACGCGAGACGAGAGCGACGAAGACATGTGGGCATCTTCTGACGATGTCGAGCGTTATATCTAATGTTGTAGCATCCATCCATTGGAGATCATCTAGCAGTAAAAGAACGGCGTAACCCCCATTGGTCGCCAACTTGTTAAGCGCTTTTGTTACAGCGAGAGAAATAGTGCTAGCTGTCTCCTTTCCAAATGACGTCTCCTCGTCGAACTCGCTGTCTTCTCTGCCTTTCAATCCAGGCATGACGGTTAAAAACTATAGATAGTAGGAGAAACAGAAAAAAGGAGCCAGTTAGCTTTTAGGAAGGCAAGGACTTTATCTCAAACCAGTTTCAACACGTCCTTCGAAACACCTAGGTTTCTGAACGAAGACGCAAAGCGGATGTTTACGCTTCCGGTAGTTGTGGAGGTGACTGACGCCTTTCGCGGCATTAGCAAATGATCATTGAAAGCGCCGCTAAGATACTGCATTCCCTGCGGAACGCTCGCCTCGCGGAGGTTGCTGATGTTTTTCCCATCCAGAGCTTCCGAGAGAGATAAGAGCAAGCGTCCAAGACCGCTGAAGGGAGAACCTTGGGTGACATCGGTACCGTATGATTGCCTGCAACAGTATTGAGCCCACACTATTAAGAGTAATCAGTGCTGCATACCCGAAAATAAGTTTCTCGCCGAAGGTTTGATAAAGGAACACTTGCAACCATGCTGAAATGGAGGACTTGCCGGCTCCCGAGCGGCCCGCGACAGCCATTCTAACAGTATCGCCCGTCGACCATCTTTGAACCAGCCCTTGCAGCAGACCCATCTCCGCATCCCTACCGAATATCCGCAGTCCATCGGATTTGCGGCCAGCTGGCTGCTCCCCATTCGCCTTTTTAACTTTTCGGACGGGTGCGTAGATGGGCATTGGGGCAAAGCCCTTGAATGTCACGTCGGCAAAGCGCGTGAAGTCGAAGTCCTCAATCGATTTGGTGTAAACTATCTCGTCACAGAGGACGCGCCCCTTGGAGAGTTCGTGCGTCATGAAGCGGGCAGCCAGGTTCACGGCCGCACCAAGGCACGTTCCGTCTGCGCGGTTCTCGTTGCCAACGATACCATACAGCCTATGCGCGAAGACGTTTAAGCGTTATGTTGTTAAAGGACACTTACACGACCCCAGATGCCACGCCAATCCCAAAGTCGTTGCCGATCATGACGGAAAGC
Organism: Irineochytrium annulatum; assembly: GCA_027600665.1. Taxonomy (NCBI): domain Eukaryota; kingdom Fungi; phylum Chytridiomycota; class Chytridiomycetes; order Chytridiales; family Chytridiaceae; genus Irineochytrium; species Irineochytrium annulatum. Next base: position 14,913 of record JADGJL010000503.1, read on the forward strand.
TTGCCGCTGATTTCGTACGCGGTCCGCATGGCCGCAACCTCCTCCCCGCGCTCGTGCGCGAACCCGGACAGCCCAAAAACGATCAAAGCCGAAGCCGACTTGTCGTCGCAGGCAAACTGCCTCAGGCATCCGTTAGTCCTCCTAATGCAACCCACGATCATGATAAAGATCTGCTGCACGAGCGAGAGGGTCTCCGACTCGTTCATCCGGGCCACCGGCAGGCCCGCGAGCCTTACGAACACGATTGAGACGTTCCGGAGCTGGTTGACCCCGTTGTCGACGCTGTCGGGCGATCGTATCGTGGCTGCGGAGCGCGACCTCGCGATCGGGCCAAGCTGCGGGCGGCCCGAGAGGGAGCTTTGACGCCGGCGCGCGGGATCCTGCTTGGACAGGTAGAGGCCGAGAGACTCGTCGACATAGGTCAGGGCGCGTAGGAACTCGGGTGACTGGTGCGCTGGCGGGTCAGGGAGGCAGCCCTCGAGGTCCATAATGGAAGTTCCACTGCACGGGGCCGTAGCGACATGAAGCTTCTCGAGGACGCCGGCCAAATCATCGCTGTCGGAGAAGATCTGGGATGGTGCAAAAGTTATAAAGCAACCTTTTCAAAACGTTGTAATCATACCGTTGGACCCCCCATCCACGCTGACTGAAAGGGATAGGTGGTGCCCAGAACTGCCCTGAGAGCTCTTCGGGCAACGTCAGGAATCGCTAGCTCCCCTCTCTTCGCAGCTCCTTCCATCTCTCCTGCGTTAACGACTGCCTCGCCAGCGATAAAGAACTCGCGACGAGGACGAGTCGCCTTCTTCTCATCCTGCTCGTCCTGCTTAGTTGCGGCCTCCCCGACATGGATCCTGTACATGTCGCCCACTCCCATCCCGATGTGGATGCTAAGCTGCTGTTTGCCCTCATGGTCGTCCATCCCGTTCCCGCTGGCATGCGGGTGTGAAGGCCGCAGGTCCACGTAGCATGCCCGCATGGCCTGGAGGAGCTCAAGGCAGCACGCGGTGGCCCGAAGAATCTCCATGTGGTCCGAGTTTCGCGACCTGTGGGGAAGGCATTAATAAGATGCCCAAATAAGCACAGATAAAATGCGCCCACCCCCAGCTGACAAGTGCCGCGTCGCCAGCAAACTTAATGATACTCCCTCCTGCAGAAAACGCGTCAAGATAGTTAGGAGGAGGCCTGAATCCGTCACAAACCCCATGCGTGCACAGCCTCGATGATTGTGACGAACGGCGGGTTAACGATGTCCCGCACGCGAGCCCCAGCGACCGATGAGTCGATCTTCGTGAGCTCAGTCGTGATGGCCGAGTAACCTGGAGAGGTTGACGCGTTCAAAGACCACCACTTTCGCCAAATCTCGTCGACATGTTCGCGCTCACCCGAAATATCAATAAGAGCCACAACGGCCCCCGGAACGGTCTCGCAGCTTGGCAGTTCCTCGTCGACGCCGTCAAGGACACGCCTCCTGACGGCCTCAGGGACGAGCTGGAGCGCGTTCATCGAGTCGGGGGGACTGGAGGAGGTGAAAATCAGATCACCGAGATTTACACGGCCAACGCGATCCAAGCCTTAGTGCGCGGCCCGCATCGGAAGTCCTTGAACTCCCGATGTGGCGACGCGGAATATGCAGCCAGGCGTCCTTCGCACACAAGTCTGCAATGTTGACGACTATTCTGCTCTCGCGAGGTCAATTTCACTTCTAATAAATGGGACCCTTCGAGAGCAACCAGAACTTCAACCCCTGCAGATTTACACTCTCTTTCTGAGGGTAGTCGCCTCGCCTCGGTTCTTACTAATTAGACCGCGGCTCTCGAAAATCTGCCATCGACGAGTCGCGCTGAGCTGGCCCTTTCCCGTCGCCAGCCAGGAGCGGCGCCGCGGTTCCCAGCTGCAGGTCGGTCCCCACACCCAGGGCGGCCCCGGCTCCTCCGCGACCCTCCGCTCCAGTTCCACGCGTGGCACGTCCCACAGCTACGGCGGTTCCTCCTGGGGCGGCTTCGGCAGCCGGCGGGGTTAGCAGCCTGTGAGGTACGACGTCGATGCTCACGCTGACCATGAGCAGCGCCGCCAGCGAGCGCAACAGCCGGAAGCAGAATGAGGAAGAAGCGGAGCATCCATTCTCGATCGGGTGCAGACCACTCGCTGCCGGGCGAAGGCGGCTTCGGCCAAGGGCGTCGGGGACAGACAAGCCCTGGTGCATCGGTGGTGTCGTTTGAGCAAGATGGAGGAAATGATCAAAGGGAGGCAACTAGACGACGCTGGGTTTGTGAGGGCGAGCCCATCATCCTTCATTAGATTCATAAACTCACGCGATGCTCTGCCGCTCTCACTGGACGCCTGTGCTTTCAGTTCACAGAGCTGAAGACGCATAATTCACAGGCACAGGCCGGCTTTCTTCCGCTTCGATGTGGTCCTATTGTCTCTGCTCGACGGTCTACACCCTCTGCCGTCTTCGCGTATTCGCCGTAACTCGCCTGCGTAAGCATTTCCTGCGGTACATCCTCGAAGCCCTTAGCTCTCCGATGTGAGTCGTTCAGAGTCGGCACGGTCGCAATACTGCTTATATAATCCAGTTCACTGCTACTTTCATAATGCAAAATAAAGCCCCCCGTTCGAGTAAATCATTCCCCCGTCCGACAGCTAAAAACAATGCATGAAACAGTCAGTCTTTCTTTCGCCCACGACCATGAAAAGTGTACTCACGGCACTCAACACGCCCTCGACGTGCAGGCCCGGGAACCTCGTCCTCAGCTCCGGCAGCGACACGCCGCTCCCGCACGAGCGCACGAAACCCTCGACCTCGCCGTTAAAGGCGGCCTCGGTTGCAGCTGAAGAAGGACATCAGACATCGACACGCGTACCAAAGGACTGCAAACCTAATGAGTCCAACATCATCTCGTTGAAGCCCTGACTAAAGACGTTGTCCTCAAACTCGTCCTCGTCCGCCTTGCGCTTTGACTCCATGTTCGGTCTCGGAGGCGTCGGTCCCATCCCTCCATGCCCCATCGGCGTTGGCGGTGGTCGCATCCCATGCCCATAACCGCCCATCGGTGATCCAGCCGCCGTCATCCCATTTTGTCCCCAACCCGCCATCGCACCCGATCCCTGACACCCACTCTGCCTCACCCCACCGACCGAGGCCTCCGTGTTCCGACTCCCCGCGGCTTCCGCCGCCGTCCTAACGCTTCCGTTCCTTGGCGCCGGCATAGCAAACGCCTTCTGCGCCTTATCCCCAGTCAACCTCACCGGCGTGCCCCCATCCAGCATCACCTGCGCCCTCCTCAGTGCGTCCTGCGTCGGTCCCGCGGGACGCAACGGCATCGACGGCGGCGGCATCAGAATGTGGGCCGGTATCGCGCTCTGCGCGCCGCCGAAGCTTGTACGTCGATTGGAGGCGGGTATGGGCGGCGTGTTGGACGCGCTGTCAGGGCCGCGGCGGAGCAGTGGCGTTCGGAAGGGTTTTGATATGCTGCCAGGACCGGGCGTGCCGGGCCGGTGGTGGTTCTTTGCAGGGGGTTTAAAGGCATCCGGGAAGTAATGGTGTCGGTAGACGCTAATCATGTCCTGGCAGCGGATGATGTCCGCGGCGGGGTCATCGTCCTTGACGGTGAAGCTCTCGACGTACAGATACCGCTCCGATTTCGAATCCGCGGGATCGAGTTCTGTGAGGCGACCCTGGATTTCTACGAGGACGCCTGGTGTGAGTTGGTTGTTGCGGTGATCGGCGATGAAGCGCTGGTGGAGACGGAAGGGGATCACGCCGGTTGTGTCATCTGGTCAAATGTTAGATCGTGCGTTAAGGGAAAAAGCGACGTACCGAGCAGCAGAAACTCCGTCGATGCTGTTGTCCCGTCGTCCAGGACGCAGTCCATCACCTCCATCCCAACGACAACGCCCGTTATCCTGTTGCACTCGTCAGCCAACCCACTTTCGTGGTGGCATCAAGACGCACCTTACGCATTTAAACCAGAACTCCGGCCTCCCCGTCCTGTACGGCCTCATCTTCGCATCCGTCTCCAACCCCTCCGGCGCCTGCATCGCCGATCTTATCTCCCGCACGAACAGCATCCGATGCACGCGCATCGCGTGCTTCTCCTTTGGCGGATACGGTGGCAATGGCGGCGGCGGTTTCGGTTTCGCGCCGGCGGATCGGTGGAGCTGCGGACGGGACGTGTGGTGGAGGGACTGGGGGGGCTTTGGCGTTGAGGGCAGTATGACGGCTGTTGATGACGAGGCGGACGGGGACTGGAAGCGGGAGTAAAGGTTCGGATGCAAGGGCGGACGCCGCTGCGTCGAGCGCTGGTTCTTTCCCAGCATGGCGGGCTGCGGGGTAGCCCAAGGGCGGCGTTGCTGGAGGACGTTGAGAGTCGGACAGATCTGTACGGACTATGATTGTCGGCCGCAGCAAGGCCCTGGCCAGGGCCGTCGAGGCTGGAGCCGCCAGCTGACGGGCGACAAGGCGCGTTGGAGATCCCAGGTCGGTTTAGCGGTCCTGGAGGTCCAGGGAGTGGCGTCACCTCGGCGCCTCCCACGTTGTTTTCGCCGCACCTGAAACCTGCACGGACATCAACCCTCCTCCACTTACCTGCCCACCATTGCCCCCGTCCTCCTCCTCCTTCTCCCAAGCCGTCGTCGCCGTCGTTACCATGCAGGGCCTCCCACCCC
>JADGJL010000504.1:0-19536 GCA_027600665.1 Irineochytrium annulatum
GGTGGAGGGGATGATGGCGGCGATTGCGGAGGTTGAGCAGGGAGTGTAGATATGAAGGGTGTTGCCCTTGGGGTTGTGGAATGCCCCGGAATATGAGTAGAGGACCATTTGCATATACATACACGAATCCGGGTATGAACTCGGAGGTGCAATTGAAGTAGAAACGCTGTCAGAGTAAGACGTATGACGAACGCACTCATGGAGGCATAATTTTTGGCTAATATTCGTTCCACGGCCGATACTTCCTTAGCGCCAGCTTCCACAAAAGTCGTAAATCATAATTTGTTCGGGTAAATAATTAATGTATTAATTCACAGGCCCAGTAACACCCATCACATAGATATCCCATCCACAACCACTGTATCACATCTTCATCGGCGCAACCCCCTTAGTTCTTCGCCCTTGCTCCTCCCTATTAAGCAAAATAGCGTCAGACCACGTGACGCGAGGCTCGGAAGAAATGGCAACAGCAAGGCACCCAATGCGACTCACTTGAGCTGGGCAGCAAAGTCTACGCTCTCGTCCTCGTCTTCCCAAGTATCCACCCACGCATTCAGCGTCTCGTCCCCCGCCTGCTCCCAACCTGACGATCGATGTAGTGTTAATTTCAGCGTCCAATAGCGAGAGCAATAAGGCACGCGCCACAACGCAGAAACCGTCTACCCGACACCATGGACGTACGCTTACAAAGCGGAGAAAGCGCTGGAGGCTGCTCCTCATCAGCCCGCCTCGCCGAATCCAAGTCGCCATTCTCTCACCTTCATCCGCTGGGAAATCCTCGAACTCATCATCGTCCTCCAATGCCTGCCTCTTCTTCGGCGGCGGCGCGTCCTTCGCGTCTTTCTTAGCCTTATCAGCCTCCGCCGCGGGAGCGACAGCCTTGTCCTTGGTCGCCTTCTCCTTCTCCGTCATTGCGCGTTCAGTGATCGGATGTGAATTTCGCTGACGCGTCTTCCCATTCCCATTTCAACCTCGCCATAGATCGCAGAGCAAATGCCTGCGACAGCGAGCCCGGCAGCGTCGTCGGCCGCGTCGTCGGCCGCGTCGGCGATGGACTACCAGCGCCTAAGCATCATCGTCAGCATCTGGCTTGTGATCATTGCCGCGATCCCAATGTGGTGGGAGACGACGGAGGTCAAGCGGGCGCCGCTGCCCGTTGACGAGATCGACTATTGGGCCGCCGATCACGTTAGTTTTTGCGCGTTCTTTCTATGTTTCTATGCGTGGGACCGTGCATGCCGCGAATCTCACGCTTCCTTCGCGGTCAATACCCACGCGTGACGATTTTAGGCGCTGGATGTGACCTTCAACCTGGAAGTGGAGCTTTTGATGAGACCTTCCGGTGGCGCGCGGTTGCAGCCCGGGCGGATTGCTGAGCAGGTGGAGGCGGATCTGCGGCGGACGTACGCGACACCGCCAGCGGGGCTGGTGAAGAATGACCGGAGCAGGGTGCGCGCGGACGTGCAGCTGGGGTTTGCGGTGAAAGGGAAGGAGCTGGGGCACAAGGAGTCGGTTACTGAGAACCCGCGGGTGTCGAAGAACGGGCTGTATACGGTCTTTATCGACTGTTCCGCAAGGGAGCAAGGCGTTGAGGTTAAGGATCACCGGGTGGCCATAATTGGTGTCACGGGGGAATGCACGAACGAGGCGCTGTCATCATACACCGTCTCGGTGATTGGAGGGCTGTTCGCTGGCGAACAGCTTGGCTTTTGGGGTTCCGTCCGGGGGGACAAGGTTTGCTGCTGCTGTACAAAACGGTTCACTCACCAGGGTTCAGCGAGCGGATCAGGACGCGATGCGGGAGGTGAAGTTTGCACCCGAGTTCCAACTAGGCTTTAGCCTCCTGAACGCCGACCCGGAGACTTTGATCGTCAGCTGGAGTATTAAGGAGGCGATTGAACGTATGCTTTCTCCATCTTTCCTACCACATCATTTAATAAACACCGTTTTCCTATCATCTTCGTTGTCATTCAGGATACATCGCTCCTTTCCTCGACAGCCTTTCCGTCCTGCACTCCTTCCACGTCAGCTCCCAGGTGCAGCACTTCACGTCACTGCCCATCACACCCGAAGTGTGGGAAGTCGACGGCGAGCAGATGCACGTGCTCAGGCCCAACATGTTGCCGCTTTTTATTAATTCGGCCGAGTGGAATTTGGCGTCGGTGGTGAGCGCGAGCACGCCGCTCAACTTCGTCGTTTACGTGCCGCCGGCGAGTCAGAGCCCTTTGAGGCTGGTGACGTCGGCAGGTACGCATTTACTGCCGCTTGTTTTCTTGCCACACGAGTGGAATTCTGATGAAGTATGCAGAGGAATTTCTGCCGACGAATGCGTTCCTAATCCCGCGATGGGGAGGCATTGTGGTTTCTAATCCGTCAAGGGAGCAATACGAGCATCATTTTACTGTTGAGGAGTTAAAGCCGTACATGGAGATCTACATTGCCCAGTTGAGAGGCATCCTCGGTGTCAAGGAGGTGAAGATTGCTGGGTTTGAGAGGGAGATGGTGAGTTTTGATCAACGTCATTGTTTAGTGGTTTGAAGAATAACGAAATTTAGCCCTCTTTCGGCATAAATTACGCCCCGTCACCTGTCGGCATTACAGCGTGGGAGCTGGACCGGCTCTTGAGGCGCGCGACGGCGCGGAATTTGGCCGAGGCAGCCTCGACGCTTAAGTCGCTCTCAAATCTGATTCAGTCGATGGAAAACATGGTCGTCTTAGATCATATTCAAGCTCTGGTATGCTTCGAATCTGTCGACCAGTGTTAAAATCACGCATAGGTCGTATCATCGCTGTCACTCATTGGCCAAACGAAGGACGCTATCGCGGCCGGTGATTTGGAGCTGGCGGCGAAGCACGCCAGGACCGCGTTTGTGAAGGCCGAGTCTGCATTCTTTGACCCTACAATGGTGTCACTTCTCTACTTCCCCGACGAGCACAAATATGCCGTCTACATGCCGCTCTTCACTCCAATCGCAGGTTCGCTTTTGGATTTTTCGTCACGGTTTCTGAATTTGACCTATATGTTCTAGTTCCCCTGGTGCTGGCATTGGTTAAGGAAATCAAAATCATAGCGGCATATCTCAAGGAGAGAAGGAATTTGAAGGCCGTCAAAGCGAAAGCAGATTAAAAAACGAAAAGAAAAGTAATGGTTTTAATTTAGCGAACAATCCATGCTTTACACTCTCGTTATGTATAGATGCAATAAATATAGTAATATGTTGGAGTCTTCCGCCTATAAAGTCAAAAGTGTGCAATTTCTACACGCGGCTCCTCAACATTGCAAATTTAAAGTCCTAACATTGCGATGAGTCGACGCACGTCTGCGTTGCTATCACTCCCTCCTCAGCGGCCTCCGAAACTTGCAGTACGCTGACCTCAATCTTCACATCTCCAGATCGGAACACTTCAACTTGTAATGGCGCCTTGACTTCCACGCCCGCCTCCCCGAATATTGCGATCTCCGCCTTCAATGGCACAGAAATTTCCACGATACCCTCCCCGACAGCGACGGGATTGGCGTTCACTTCCGCGTTTGCCTGTATAACTCCCAACTCCCCTTCACCAACGTTCCGTCGGGCAGCTGCGTCACTTTCCAATCCCGACTCCACACTGCCGACGAGACCCTCCATGACATCTTTTGGAATTTCGGCGACGTTGCCGGGGATAGTAGCCTCGTCGCGTTCGTTCTCCATCACAAGGAATATTTCATCGACGACAGGGCCGCTATCCAACAGCTTTGCACCCTCCACATTCCCCTTCACCTCGGCGTTCTCGTCGTCCTGCTCAGCGACCAGGGTGCCAACCGAGTCCATAGCCAGCAACCCCGTCCCGGCCAACCCCTCTTGCTTGTTGTCGGCCACGTGTTCCTCAGGTTCAGCGACAAGCCCACCACCCGCCATGCCCCCGTCTCCACCGGCTGGCCCCAGGGTCGCCGTCGCTGCGTCGTTAACCATGTCAAACTGGTTTGGTGCCGGCGAATCGTAGTGGGCGGTGGATTTTGCGAATGACGTTTTGGGCGACGAGCTCTCATTCTCACCGGTAAGCAGAATAGCCTTGGCTGGCCGGGGAATGGAGCGCGCCATTTTCGGGGACCGCACAGGGAGCGAAGAGCGTTGGGCCTCGGGTGTCGACAGTACAGACTGGGTCGGAAGTGGCGGCTTCGCCATCCCTGGCGGCGGTTGAGCGATTGCCGCTGGGATAGCGTTCCGATTATCCTCCAATGAGCGTGCAGGTGCTTTCGACGAGGCCAACTTTATCGAATCCCAATCCATTATAAGACGGATGACGAGTCGGTGGTAGGCCTGCAGTCGGTGCGACTCCGAAAATGGGACCAAGATGGGCGTTACGACGTTCGCGATTTCATCGGGCGTTGACAATGCCTTCCGCACTTTTCCTGCAGAGGGAAAGGAAGTCTTCTTCTTTTCCTCGCAAGTACACCTACCAGCGAATGAGTAATGCTTAAAACGTATGCGACGCGGAGCTTACCAAAAGAAATGGTCAAACAAAAGAACGAAGAATTCGTTACTCAGGATGTTGTCGCTAATAACGTTTTCCTTTAACAGATCTATCTCGTCTGCTTCCACGCAAGTAAGACTCTCTGTAAAAATTAGTTTCCTCTTAAGAAAAAGAAAACTAATTACCAGCGAGGAAACGATCTACGCCCTTGTCCAACACGTACGCCCTATAGGCTGTGATCGCATGCAGAAGTTGTGGTACGAGCTCCTTAGGTCCGAGGTTGGATATCTTCCTCAGAGGCAAATAGGTGGGAGAAGACTCGGCCGAGAATTTAAACTGCAACCCAGCGTATGGTCTACAATTATCTGAATTAAGGGCGTCAGTGATAAGAATAAAAAGAGAATGCACTCGCATTACCTTTAGCTCGAGATTTCTTAATCTGCTCGCAGAGTTCCCGGACTGTCGCAAATGCAGCAGCTTCCTCAGGGTTCTTCGGCTCAACGTTTTTCGGCGTCTCCCTTGTGGCCCTCCTCCCTAACGTAAAAGGCGACGCGGGACGAGGCACCGCCGCCTCAGAAGGTACGGGTGTGCCACCGGACATCCCCCGATGATGCTTCATGGTGGGGATCCTTGACATTCCGAAAAGGCTGAAGGTCGTCCGGCTCTCAGGCCTCTCAGCGGCCCTGCTTTCGGGCCGTGAAGGGCTATCAATGACTGTTTCAATGCTAATCATGCTAGCATCGCTCGCACGACGACTTCGCATCAAAGAAAGTATTGAGGGAGCCCGGGTATGGGCTTGCCGGAAGTTGTGCTGAAATAGATCATACGTGCGCTTGAGCAGTACGATGCGACGGCTCACTTGCGAAGCAGTCAGCTGGACACCAGAAGTGTTGATATAATTTTGAGCTGTAAATGGGAAAGTACTGCTTAGGGTCAAGAATGTTTACGTGAGCATGATCCATGCTCACCTATCGCGGTGACTGCGGCACTTGCATCGCCGTTCGACAGATTGACGGATCCGTGCGAAGCATACTCAATGGCCATGATGTCCGGTCTTTGGCGGGACAGAAATGTCATTCTAACAGTATCCATTTTCAGCAACTTCGAGATAGTGGCAACAAATGCTGACATAAAGATTTGCATCATCAGAATGGTTTCATCATCCATAAGCCTTACTGTAGTGCTGAGCTACATCAGAGAAGTTGCTTTTAAGATTCGGGTTTGCATGGTAAAATAAGCAAGTCGTAACACGACGCGTCGGCGGCTGTCAAGAGGTCAAACCATTAAAAGTGCCGGAGGAATGAAACTTACTTGTCTTTCGTGGCCAAAGATTCTGTAAAAGGTTTTAAACCCGCATATCTCTTTAACAAAAATCTCATGCGTCGCCAGCAATTTCGTATTAAACTTCGAAACGTAGACGGAGGCATCTGAGATTTGATGGCATAGAACCGTGTGCTGCAGCTGGCGGAGGCGAAGTCTGCGGTCTTCGCCGTCATGTATTGTAAATGCCAAAAGTTTGCCGTTCCCCTCGACGTTTGTTTCGGCTCCGAGCGAGATAGACGAATAGCTTCCTGTCTGGTTCCGAGGGGCCGGTTTGTCCTCTGCAAAGAGTATGATCTCTAAAATAATCATAAGAGTTTTTATATGCAGCGAAATGCAGATGTTAATCGTGCATACCGTCTCCTTTTTCGACAATATGAAGCCGGTCCATTTGAAATAGCGTCTCAAATTGATACTTCCTCGACGGTTGCTTGTTCTGAGGTGCCTTCCACCTGACTGATTGTTTCCTCGGTGTCATATTGTTCACGTTCTTTGCCACGTCATCATTTACATCCATAATAGCCAGCACGACAATGCTGTTATTCAGCAACATCAACACCTTGGGCGTACTTGCTACCACTATCTTGAAGTCGGTCAGGTAGCATTTCGTAGAATCTATGAGCTCGCCCCCGTGCGATACGTTGTTACCGGCCCTGACCGCGTCTTGCAGACGAAACATCAGCCCCTTATCCTCCTCTTTATCCCCAGCCCTCTCAATCGCCCGGCATATCTCGTGAGTTCGCTGAATTAATTTCTCAAAAGGGGCGGAGGTAGGGTGATTAGCGGGGATGTTTTTTATCATTTCCTTGAGAAGCGTGAGAAGTTGAGGTGGTCGTCGATGGGCCGACGCTCGGCCTGATCGGTAGTCAATAGCGGACTCAGCCATTGTCTTCCTGGCTTCGGCGTACACGCTCTAGGTTAAATCAGCCATGCATGTGAATGGCAAAGACTTACGAGGTTGATCTTATTAAACCACTTTCCGTACGGCGTTCCCAGGTCAAGGTATTCCGTCATCCTTTCCTCCGCATAGACTTCCTCTTGCGCGTACGCAACGAGATGCCCTTCGAGTTGTTCAAGCTATGACAAAATTAGAACTATAACTCTCGTTGGTAGGAACCGACATGGAGTAAGAATGTGCTTGCAAAGAACTTCAGCTGATCATCAAAGCTCTTCGTTGAGGAGGTTTTGTCATTGACCACCACCCCCGACTCCTCGCGATCCTTAGCGCTCTTCAAATCTTCTAGATACGGCATAGCGAAGAACTTTTCGTACACCGAGATCAAAGGGTCGATGCGGGGGAAGCATTTTTCATAGACGGTCCGGGTCATGGCACCGACGCGGGACGAATCAACATTTTGCGCCAAGTCTCGCTCGATGTGGTCATGATAGAGCTTTACGAGTTGAAGCTTCTCGAGCACCGTCCGCTCGGTTTTATACAGCTCCTCCAACTGATGAATTAAGTGCTTCTTGTTGATTTCAGTGACCTAGATAACATCATTCAGCGCAAGCACCGATAGTTGTTAACGGGAAACCCATGGTACCTGTGACCGGTCCGGTATTGGAGTTGTCCCGGCCACAACCGTCTGTTGGCGTATGTCTAACAAACGGGGCAAAGCGTTAACCTTCCAATTGCCCCACAAATTCCTCACTCATTGACGAAAACGCTTCCCCGTCTTCAGAAAAGGGGAAGAACTCGCGGGCAGGAACCCCGAAGAGAACCCTTTCTGTTCGCACATGAGAAACAACCGGGTTTGCGAATATCAACGAACTTACTCGTGTCTTTCTGCAGCTCGCCATCCAAAAATACATCAATGACCGCATGATCCGGTAGCTGAAGGCAAAAAAAAGAGACAGCTTGTTAATATGAAAGCCCGTGGAAAGGATAATTGAAAGCCGCACCACGATGTTATTGAGCCCGTTAAGATCAGACTGATTAATTCCTTCCTGAGACGACTTTAGTTCGACCGTAGACACGAAGTCGGCCAGATATTTCTTCGCCTGATCTTGATCATCAAAGCCGAGACTCATCGCTACACCCAGGTCGGTCCGCTCATTTCGAAAAATATCGTCGATATATTCCTTCAGCACTTCCCTCGCCAGCTCGTTCACGGTAGTTTGCATGGAACGCCAACGGTGGCTTTTAAACGCCTGCATCCTGCATCAGCGCACTATTGAAAGAGCATAAATCACTATAACTGGTCACGCACCAGCTTTGTCCTAACGTGCGCAAGCCACCAGCGGCCCGGCAAGGGCGTGAGAGCAATGAAGGTGTGCCCCACGCGGTCGTAATGGGCATACAGGAGATAACGTACTTGGCTGCGGCTGCCTAATTCGCCACAAATAGATCATTGACTGTAAGGGCGCTGTAGCCAACATAAGAAGGCGCACCGGAGACTGTGTCCCACGCCGTCCCTTGGCCGTCGTCGCCTTCCCACCCGGCAACCACAACAGCGTCCGACTGCAAGGCCCTGACATTTTCCAGCAGACCGTCTTGCAGTGGAATCAGCTTCCCTATCTCGCCGAGGTGTTTCTTGGATCCAGAGGAGCTTGAGGATAAGGCGGAGAACCATGACGAGGAGGATGTCGACTTGGGCAGAGGGACGGAAATCAGCTGGCTGCTCAAGAGGCTGACGGAGAACTGCGGGCCCAAGGTGGGTGGGGGCGACTGGTGCGACGTGACCGACGGCGGCGCGGACGGCACTGAGGTGGTCATCATCTCGACGATTCAATCCCAGCCACGCCGACGGACGGCGAAGTCCGACCCGCTGGCAAGAACAAGCGAAGGAGAAGAGCATTCGTTAGAACTGCCATCGCGAAGCAGTCGAACCGGTAGTTGCACGCGACATACGATATACGAGGTTGCATTGGTCGGCCAAACAAACCTTGATTTTAAACGGCGGCGCCGTTCGACGGCTCGTGCCTCGGGCTTTCTACAAACTATCGTTCCTAAGCCAATATCAGACGGTGCTATTGCGATATGGCCCTCGTAATATGTTGGTGCTTCCACCGTGGTCCTTAGCAATGCGACGCTCACGGAGCTCTGATCCCAAGAAGTGTTATGACAAAATAGTTAGTGCCTTCGCGGGCAGCAAGTAAGGGCACGACCCTGGACACGACCTGCCCAGCGCTCGGCAAGAGCATTATTCCCGATCATCTCGTCATAAACGGTCGCGCATTGGGACGGATGTTCTTTGGAAGCCTTGGTTGCACACGACGCCGTTTCGGTGCTTCATCAACGAACCACATCAGCACGCCCGCCTGATGGTGTCCTGGTTCTCGTCTATCGGCAGGAGCGCCGCCAAAGGGGCGGGGGCCAGCGGGGCCGCCCCGAAGGCCGCTTTACCCACGCCACCAAGCCAGCCGCCTGCAACCCTTCACCGCCGAGCTGCTTCCGCATCCAACGCCGATGACCACCGCCAGGTTCAGCTGGACAACCTCCGAAAGCTACTCCCAAAGCTGGAGGTCCATGTCCGCCCGACGCAGCTCGACCTCGTCGATGGCGCGGACGCTGGCGCCTCCGTCTCTACGCTGGCATTGACGCCATCTATCACATCCAACAGCATCAACCCAGGCAAGCCAGTCAAACCCACGCTGGCGGGTCACGTCCGCTTCTTCGCCTCCGCGGCCCCGCCGGTCGCATGCATTTCCGTCCGGCTCATCGGCACCGTTAGCTTGGACCTCTTCCAACTCGACGACCCGGACAAGATACGCGAGGTCTGGAAGGGCGAGCGGCCAGATGCGCACCCCGCCGTCGCGTCGCACGTCTTTTACGAGTCCGAGCCGCTGGTCCTGTGGCCGGTCACGAACGATGGGAGACCGCTGCCAAGCAAGACGCACAGTGTTCCCTTAACGTCCCAACTGCCGTTCGAGATCGAGTTCCCGACCGAGCACGCGCATGCGACGATCGACATCGCGAACGCCGGCAGCATCTCGTGGAGAGTCGAGGCTTGTCTGTCACTGCAGTTGCCGCGGAAGGGAAGGCTCTTGTCACCGCCATCGTCTGCCACTCTCGCCACTGCGGCTTCATCAACGACTGTGATTTCCCCGCTGGACGGGTCGAGGTCGATGGACGGGATGAGGTCGCTTACCAGGCCCTCTATGGAGGATATCGTAGCTGGCCACTCGGGCGGCGTTTCGACCACGGCGACGAAGGCGATTTGCATTCGAAAGGTGGCGCTGAGCCCGAACCCCGAGCGGACGCTGATGGTGGCATCATCCGAGGGCGGTGAAGTTAGCTGCGAGGTCGTTGCGGCCGAGTGCGTAATTGTAGGGCCTGGATTGAAGAACCTGGACGTGGAAGTGAAGCTGTTTCCCGGCGACGGATTAGGCATTGTGCGGGCGGTGAGCTGCGTGCTCGTGTCGAAGAAGGAGTTCAAGTAAGCATTCATCTTATCTGCCTCATCCGCGATAATTTATTGATCGCGAAATTGCAGCCTCTCCGCATGCCCTCCGCTTACCATCCTCAACGCGGACTCCGTCCCGATCACGCTTTCCAATCTCGTCCATAACGCCTTGCGCCGATACCACCGCGAGTTTTCGAGAAGTTACATCGACGCGAAAGTGAAGTGGATTGACATTGATCGATCACAAAGAATGTTGAAGGGCAAATTGAACTTCGTTGTCCCTATAAAGGCCTCGCTGCCGCCGACGGTTGACGCCCAACATGCTCAGGTGAATTCAAATGCTTGTCAGCACGACTTAATCGTTGCTAATGTTATGAACTTCTAAAGGTCCGTCACTACATTCGAATAATAGTCGAGCACTCCCCGCCAGAGGTCGAGCCCCTGGACGAAACCGACGAAGACGACGGCCTTTATGAGGACGTTAATGGAGTTCCGTCTCTACCGCGTGCCGGTACGCAGGTCTCGTTGGGAGCAAGGAGCCTGAATAGAAACGGGACGCGCAACTCGGTCGCAACAAGGAGGACGGTCCCGTCGAGGACGAAGCCTTCAAAAAGGCGAAGGAGGATTGTGATGGACTTGCCGATTAGGGTCGTGCAACATTGCCAGGCGCACACGATTACGACTTATTGAACTTTTGCACGTGCGTTTTGCGACTTCGCCGTTTTACCCCCCTTTTCTTCGTCATGGAATATGTCTATCCGTGTGTAGTCCTCTACTTCTTATATTCTTACCCCAGTATTCCTCCGCAAGCGATCGCGAGGTCGAGCGCGTCAGTATTTTCAGTGCTAATACCTTAGAACCAGCAACAGAATAGAATGGAAAATGACGTGCAAGCAAGAGATCCTTCGCCGCCAACCGGCAGACGTTTTTATCTAAAGTATAAATCCATTTGTTGTTTTGTTCCAAAACGAACTGAAAAAAACCCATAAAAAAAAAAAGAAAAGAATTAGATCAGAGAGGATTCTGCTTTCAGCTGTCTTGATGGATAAGAACAACGCGCTCGCCACATACGTCTCAGCCCGAGGAGAGGTCAAGTATAAATCATCGGACTTTCGATCGAAAGCAACCACTTTCAAAATGCTCTCAGCGCAGCAACCTCAATCCTCCACCCCTCACCAGGCTGAGGCCGCGGCTACCAATCCCAAGAAGCCCATCACCGGATGGTGCACTGGAGACCCCAAGGCCAGCTGGGGCGGATGGTGCGTCGGCGATCCCCATCCCAGCACGCCGGTCGCGCCGTCGTCGGTAGAGCATTGGTCGGCCGCGCCGTCGTCGTTTGTGGCGTCGTCGAAGAGCCCGAGAATGCAGTATAAGGAGATGGAGCCGTCGCGTCCGCTGGAAGTAGATGGGCTTGAGCACGTTGCGAAAGTCGCGAGAGGACTTATTATGGATGCCGCGAAGGAGGCCGGATCAGGTTGGGCTTCAGTGCTGTTGCATTTAACAAGCGTTTTCTAACCTGCGTGGCTTTTGTCGCACAGGTCACCTAGGTCTTCCCTTGGGTTGTGCTGAGCTTGGAGCTGTGCTCTGGGGACATTTCATGAACTTTTACCCGGACGAGCCGAAGTGGCTCAACCGAGACAGGTGCAGAGTTGCTTGCCCCTGCTAATTCATGAAATGGCGGCGTCATTTACTAATTTGTGTGCATGATAGGTTCGTCCTTTCGGCAGGACACGGATGGTGAGTGTAGTCTGCTTGCGTCAAACTCTTTGGTGTTTGTTGGCTCATGATTTTGCATAGCTTGCTCCAGTACACCTACCTACATCTTGCCGGCTACAACGTCTCGCTCGACGACCTTAAGAAGTAAGTATTTTTGCTTCATGTGTTCATCGACGCAGTTAGAACTGAACGTTTTCCAGCTACCGCAAATTGTACTCGAGGACCCCCGGCCACCCCGAGTACGGCCTGACAGATGGTATTGAAGCAACCACGGGCCCTCTTGGACAAGGCCTCGCCAACGCGGTCGGCATGGCGATGGCCAACAAGAAGATGGAGGCGGATTTCAATACCGAGGACTTCAACATTGTTGACGGTGCATCCGTCATCTGCGTCGCTGGTGACGGTTGCATTCAGGAGGGTATAAATCATGAGGCTTGCGCGCTGGCGGCTCATTGGGGCCTCGACAACTTGATTGTCATTTACGACGCGAACCAGGTGTGGCTTTAAATTCATGGTCTTGCAATTGCTAACGTTAGGATTGCAGGTGACTATGGACAACCCCGCCGACAAGTCTCAATCCGAGAACGCCGCCGGCCGATTTCGTAGCTACGGTTGGGACGTGCTGACCTGCGACACGCCAACGGTGGCCTCCATCGCGTCCCATCTGTCCACCCTCAAGGCTCGCCGCTCCGATGGCCGCCCAAAGCTCCTCGTTCTCCATACCGTTATCGGCCACGGCATCCCCGAAGTCGAGGGTACACGCGACGCCCACGCCGCGGGTGGTATCAAGCACCTCGAGTCCGCGCGCGCGAATCTTGGGATTAACGGCACGCCGTTTTACGTATCGGACCGTGCTAAGGCCTTGTTTGACGCACGCAAGGCGGAGCTTAAGAAGGGCTATGACGCTTGGTTTGCGAAGTATGAGAGTTGGAGGGCTGAGCACGTTGAGTTAGCGAGGATTCTGGAGGGAAGCTCGGGGAAGGACATGGCTGGGAATGTTTTCAGGTTAATTGAAGGGTTGGAGCCGTTCGAGGAGGGCAAGGCGATCGCGACAAGGAAAGCGGGCGCAAGGGTGCTTCAACACATGGCCGAGAGAATGCCATTGTTGCTGACTGGCGCCGCGGACGTGCATGTATCGACTTTGAACTGGATCAAGGGCAGTGAGGCCTTCTCGAGGGAAGACAGGAGCGGGAGGAATATGTGCTTTGGTAAGGCTTTCTCAGAGCTTACGATGGTGCGGAACACTAACAATGGTTTTAGGCATCCGCGAGTTCGGCATGGCCGCTGTTTGCAATGGGGTACAAATTGCTATTAAATTCTTGGCTTTTGTTGTTGCACGCTCATATTAACTCGCGACCTCAGATTGCCTACCACGGCGTGTACCGTCCCTCCTGCGCGACTTTCCTCGTGTTCTCCGAGTACCTTCGTCCTGCCCTTCGCCTGGCGGCGATTGCTAAGCTTCCCGTCGTTTTCATTTTTACGCACGACTCGGTCGCGATCGGAGGCGACGGCCCCACACATCAGCCTGTTGAAGTTCTTAGCTCTCTTAGGACCGTCCCTAACCTTGACGTGCAGAGGTAAGCTCATTCGAAGCATACGATAGAGGTTATCTAAAATTGGATTTTTATGTAGGCCAGCGGACGGTGAGGAAACTGCTGGAGCTTTCGCTGCGGCCCTCGAGCGCCTTGATGGCCCGACGGCTATCATTCTTTCGCGCCAAGATCTTCCGGACTTGGCCTCAACACCTTTCCACGAGCGTCGCGAGAGCGCTGCCCGTGGAGCCTACGTTGTCCGCCGCGAGTCCGCACCCCTGCGCCTCATCCTCCTTTCCTCCGGCTCTGAGCTTTCCGTTGCCCTCCGTGCCGCCGACACCTTAGGACCGTCGGTACGCGTCGTCTCCGTCCCCTCAATTTGGCGCTTCCACAACCAGAGCCAGTCCTACATCGACTCAATCCTTCCGCCCTCGTGCGCCGCGCGCGTGGCCGTCGAGGCAAACGTCGGGAGCGAGTGGTGGAGGCTGGTCGGCGGTGGTGCGGGCAAGGGGAGGGTTGTTGGTATTGATAGGTTTGGGTACAGTGGCGGTGGCACGGAGGTGCTAGAAGCGGTTGGGATGACGGTTGACAGGGTTGTGGAGGTCGCCAAGGACGTTTTGGGCGGCGGTGAGGACTGTTATGATGACACTACGGATGAGGAGGAGGATACGGACATGGAGGGAAATTCCGGCGAAGAAGGGAAGCAGGGCGTCTGGGAGGTTCTCGCGGGCGTCGGCGTGAAGATGAAGGGTGTCATGGAGCCCTTAGGTGCAAAGGCGAAGGGATTGATGCAGGCCGCTGCTAGGGAGGTGCAGGCGACGGCGAGGGAGGTAGTTGGATTGGAGCCGGAGGGTGAGAAGGAGAAAAAGGGGGAGCCCGCTGAACCGTTGGATGAGATGTTGGAGGAGTTGAAGCATGAGTTCAAGCATGAGCCGAGGCAGGTTGGACAGGAGTCGAAGACGGAGCAGACTCGTGAGCACGAGCCGCACGTGGAGCTGGCGCACACGGGCGTTGTTGAGAAGGTGAAGGGTGTAATGGAGCCCTTAGGTGCGAAGGCGAAGGGATTGATGGAGGCAGCCGCAAGGGAGGTGCACGCGACGGCGAGGGAGGTGATGGGGTACGAATCGGAGGGTGAGGAGGAGTGGAAGGAGCCGGTTGAGCCGTTGGATGAGATGCTGGAAAAGTTAAAGCATGAGCTGAAGTATGAGCCAACGCGTGGGGAGCAGGAGCTAAAGATGGAGCAAATGCAAAAGCCTGAGGTGCAAGAGGGGAGCGAGTCGGTGCCATTGGATGAGATGATGCAGAAGTTAAAGCATGAGTTGAAGCCGACGCAGCAGGAGTCGAAGATCGAACAGAACCGTGAGAAGGAGCGGCAGGTACATCCAGTGCCCCAGGGTGTTGTTGAGAAGATGAAAGGTGTGATGGAGCCGTTAGGTGCAAAGGCGAAGGGTTTAATGGAGGCAGCCGCGCGGGAGGTGCAAGCGACGGCGAGAGAGGTAATGGGGCACGAATCGGAGGGTGAGGAGGAGTGGAGGGAGCCGGTGGAGCCCTTGGATGAGATGCTGCAGAAGTTGAAGCATGAGTTGAAGCATGAGCCGGCGCGTGAGGAGAAGGAGTTGAAGATTGAGCAGAACCGTGGGAAGGAGAGGCAAGTGGAGCCAGCGCACACGGGTGTTGTTGAGAAGGTAAAGGGTGTGATGGAGCCGTTAGGTGCAAAGGCGAAGGGTTTAATGGAGGCAGCCGCGCGGGAGATAAATGCGACGGCGAGGGAGGTGATGGGGTTCGATTCGGAGGGTGAGGGGGAGAAGAGGGAGCCGGTTGCGCCGCTGGATGAGCTGCTGGAGAAGGTGAAGCATGGGCTGAAGCGTGAGGCCCCGCTTGGGGAGCAGGAGTTGAAGATGGAACAGGTGTATGAGCCGGCGGTGCAGCGAGAGCAGCCGGTGCTCAATGAGGTGAAGACGGAGACGCATCACGAGCATTTGAAGCTAGCGTAGATCGCTCTGGAGTTTCTGCCTTGAATGAGGCCACTGGTTATTGCCTGTTGAGGTAGCTCGCGGAGTGTTGTTTGTACAAATCGCCAGTTTATAATCCCTTATCTCCGCTGTTTGAAGATTAACGATGGAAGAAAATGGTTTTTAAAAGCTCGTGTATACAGCCCATCCATTGCAAAGAATTTATGAACAAAAGTTGTTATAATGACTTTTTTTTTGGAAGATAAAGCTCCACACTTCCGGCAAAGAGCCATGCAAATTTTTGAACAACAAACAAAAACTATGGCGGCGGACAAAGGGGAAATGTCGGCGAGCATATGTTTGGGGCAATAATATTATGCTACAAATCTGGTAGCTTCGCTTCAACTCATTGCGGGGAAAACTCCCACACAATTTCGGCCGAAGAGAAAAGGTTGAACGTCCCCTCGTCTTAAGTAAACGCACATCGTAATTGATAACTTGCAGCGCATTCCTGCGGCAGTAAAACTGGCAGAATCCTTGACGCCACAACACTTCTAAGACCATTGCTGGAAGACCATCACTGGGCGCCATTCCCCCGCGCTATCGCCTTCTGAAACGCGTACCGATGAAATTGAAATCCAAGGGGTAAAGAAGCCAGCAAAGAAGAACGGATGACGCCAAAGCCGAGATGACATGCAATTTGCAACGGGCAACAAAGAATTAATCTGTCGTATAAAGCTCCCATCCAACGCCGCATCAACGACTCAGCAGATCCGCTCGAACGTTCGCGACGTGGCCCAGAAAAAAGCGCGGCCGTCGAACGTGTTTCGGAACGAAGGACGCCAAATCCTCTCGCACCGTCGAGTCCGAGTCGAGAGCTTTTCGACAAAACGATTTAGTCGAAGCCGGGGCCGTCTTACCGTCCGAGATCTCGTGAGGGGCGGCCAATTGATTCTTGAACTGACTAAGCCAGTTTAAAGACGAGTCCTGAATCCTGGAAAGGTCCTTGGCAAGGAATGGGTCCCCGTGAGCTTGCGGAGAGTAGCCGCGTCGTTCCTGAGCTCCGCGACCTCGTTGCGGACGCTGTAGTCGCGGGATGTTGTTGCTTCAGAACGAACTGTTTGTAAAAAGAAAGACTAGATAGGACTGATGGCTTGACTGTTTGGCAACCCAGGACCCTGCCGGCGCACCCGTTATCGATTTTGATGATGGGATGCACGGGATGCTCGAGGGCTTTGTTGACGACGATGGGTCGGGATCGACGGAGCCGTCGCCTTCCCGGATGAACATCAGGAAAATAATAAGAGAGAAAAGCCGAGGGCTTTAGAGGCATTAAACCAGCATCCTTCCCCAACTTCCCGAGCTTGCCAGCTCTTCCAGCGATCAATCACCATCCATCATTGCGCTCTCCATCCCGGCAGTTCCCGTCGCGCTTCATCGCCAAAGTTCACGCCGTTTCGCCGTGATCAACCCCCAATCGCTCCGACCTGCGAAGTCCGAAAGCCAGCATTAACCAAGCAAACACTCTCACACCTCATCCAGTCTCATCGCAACGCACTCAACGACAGAGCAAAGATGGACGCCAGCCTGTGGACGGTCGTGCAGCCCTTCTTGTTCGGAGGGATCGCTGGGATGTGAGTATGGAGATGACGGAGGCCGGTGGTGGCACTGCGAAGGATGGGGCTCATAACTATAACCCTTGGGGAGATGGGGTTGATATGGTGATGGGGGCTAGACGACGTATGCAGAGGGCCGATGACGGGAAGGATGGGTTGGGAAGACGAGGAGGTTGCATGCGAACGACGAGGGTGTGTGAACGAGATGCTGGTACCCGGGCTTCGCGACCGCTCGCCAACTGCCTCGCTTGCGTCCATGAACGTCTCGCTAACGTGTATTCCTCACAGGGCTGCGACGACTGTCATACAACCGATAGACATGGTCAAAGTCAGGCTCCAACTATCTGGGGAGGGCGTGCACTCTTCAAAGCCGAATGCTCTCACGGTTGCGAGGTCCATTATTAGATCACAGGGGATTGGTGAGTTGACAGGCGAGGAGGGAGGGGATGAGGGAAGAGGAAGGAAGGAGTTGGATGGGATGTCTTTTAGCCTGGCGTGAACAGCCCCACCAGTACGCGGTCCTCGTGCGGAGCGCGACTCTATGCATCGAGTATCAGCTATCCCACGGCTTTTAGCATCCTGCCACTAACCCCAACGGCCCCTACTACCCACTAAACCACTCTACCCTCCCCCCCTTAAAAAAAAGCCTCCCTCTACACCGGCCTCTCCGCCGGCCTTCTCCGCCAAGCAACCTACACGACCGCCCGGATGGGCCTCTTCAACTCCTTCATCTCCCTCGCCGAGTCCCGGAACCCTCCCACCGCGCCCCGTGCCACCGTCTTGCAAAAGGCTGCCGCGGGCCTGAGCGCGGGTGCCATGGGCGCTTTGATTGGGAACCCGTGTGATCTGGCGCTGATTAGGATGCAGGCGGATGGGTTGCTGCCGGAGGCGAAACGGGCGAATTATAGGGGCGTGGGGGATGCGATTAGGAGGATCGCCGGGGAGGAGGGAGTTCTTGCGTTGTGGAAGGTAAGGAGATGATGGCATTGCTTTGACCCTCAAAGCGAAGCAGCTGTTCACCTTTCATACTGATATTACCCTCTAGGGCGCAACCCCCACTGTCGTTCGCGCCATGTCCCTAAACCTCGGCATGCTCTCGACCTTCTCCGAAGCCAAAGCCCGCCTTGAGCCCCACCTTGGCCGCGGCACCTTGGCCACCCAGTTCGGCTCCAGCGCCGTCGCCGGCTTCTTCGCTTCCTTCTTCAGCCTGCCGTTCGACTTCGTCAAGACGCGCCTGCAGAGGCAGAAGGCGGACGCGCAGGGACGATTGCCGTACAATGGGGCGGTGGATTGCGCGGTTAAAGTGGCACAGAAGGAGGGCGTGTTGGCGTTCTACAAAGGGTTCACGACGTATTATTTCAGGATCGCACCTCATGCAATGATTACGCTGTGAGTATTCTCGCTTTGTTGGGTGGGAAGGTGGATGTAGGGTGAGGGAAAGGACGCGTTCGAGTGCTTAATTGACAATTATATGTACGTTGTACTAATCGTTTACTCCACCTCTTCTCTATCCGCATTAACAGGCTGATCGCGGACACTCTGAACAGCTCCTTTGCCAAGAAAAAGTAGAAGGACTTGCGAGCGGGACGGGCGGGAGATAGCTTACTCCAACACATTGGAGAACATTCCCGACCCCCATCACCTCCATTTCTGCTTTTTCTTGGCTACCCTCTTTGCTTTTCTTGGTTTTCTTGCTTTTTGATGAACTTCTTGTACGGATCGTGGGTGGGCCCATCTTTTATATGTTTGTACACTCCCGAAACGCCTATCGCTGCCGGCGCCTTGTACGCCCAGTATTGCTTACTCCCCACCCCTAAGCTGCCGCCGCACCCGTCGCCGTGCTGCGTGAACCAGACAATTACCTTTTTCATGCCTTATTTCTGTCTTTCCTCTCCTCGTTGTTGGACCGTTTTTCTACTTCTTATAGCTTTGCCTTGCCGCACCATTTTGTTTCGCCCCTCCTTTGCTTCTTTATAAACCTCCCTCGTATCCAACTTCTTGTAAAGGGCCCCAACAACAGCATGCTGAACTGAACCACATCAGTTATTTCCTTTGGCCCTGTCTTTGTGTGAAATAAAAATATCATTCTTTTCACCTGCTAGTTTCTGGATGAGATGGAGTAGGCCGGGCCGGATGGGATCCGATGGTTTCAGCTGTTCAAAGCTTATTGCTATTGTTTTTCACAGCGAATGTGAGGAAGACTTGTTGTATGACAGCCGCAACATCAGCGTTTCCTTCCCAGTGGTTGTTACGCCTTCTTCCACTTCTCGAATGTTTTAATACTCCCAAGCCATAACGTCAAATCTTCTTCAGCCATTTGCAAGACCCCTTTGCTTGACACCACCACCACCTCCACCACTTCGTCACCACCCCTCAGATCCTGGGACGGGCCGTCATGACCATGCCACCCCCCGCTGAGTCGGCCGCCATCGATGCGGCCGCTTACAACCCGAACTTGGCCAGGCAGGGGCATCATGTCCATCTGGCGTCGGACGACTCGTCAGAGAACAACTCGCCCACCGCTAGCTTCAACCCGCACACTCACAGTCGTGGGAACATCGGGAATGGGCCGATGATAGGTGAGGAGGGAATGAGGTGGAGG
>JADGJL010000505.1:0-19534 GCA_027600665.1 Irineochytrium annulatum
GGGCTGCCGAGATCGTCAGGCGCGGCGGCGGCGGCGAGCAGACGACCGTCACTGCCACCACTGCCTCGGTCCCTGTCACGACCCCGACCTACTACAAGAGGGCTGCCGAGATCGTCAGGCGCGGCGGCGGCGGCGAGCAGACGACCGTCACTGCCACCACTGCCTCGGTCCCTGTCACGACCCCGACCTACTACAAGAGGGCGCCTGTCGAGATTGTGAAGCGCGGCGGCGGCGGCGGCGGCAAGTCCACTACCACCTCGACCGCGACTTCGTACATTACTCCCACACCTACCTACTAAAGGATGTGATGTGAGTATTCAATGTCTTGTAGATGACTTGCCATAAGCATACACTAACCCTTGCTCTTTTCTCCAGCGTCGTTTAATTTCACTAGGGGTTTGGCACGAGCTCCCTGCTTACCGCTACCCGGTATTTTCTTCTTTGCTGTTACGGCCCTGGGCTGGCCCTTGGGATTAAATTTAATACCTTTTCATCTTTTTTTTTCTGCTTCCATCCGTCTTCCCAGACGTGTTTCCATTTATTAATACAGTACGGGATGGGTTTCATTTTTTGGCCCCGAGTAAATGTGAACACTTGCCCTTGTAATTACCGATGCCTGCTTTTCGCTTGGTTTTGATCCTTTCCATTTAAATTTCTTAGTAAAAGTGGACCGGATAAATATATTCATCGTATATCTTCGGGATATCTGGCGTGGCATAGAACTATCAACAGAGGATTCGGAAAAACTACCTTGCTGATGCAAACATATAATACATCCGTCTGCTTTTTTTCGCTGACTGAAGTATAAAGGAGTCTCCGCAGTCGGGAAGGTGGAAGGAAAAAAGGTCGTTTCTCCTTGCGAAGTTTGAAGCAGAGCTGGTTCGGGCATCGACAACTTACATCCCATCACATCCTCCTCCTCACTGACCTGCTCCCGGCCGCCATCCATCGAACCCGCTCAACGTCGCCACCGCCATGAATTTCGTCAAGTCATTCAAGAGCATGATCTTCGGCGAGTCGGCCGACTCCGCGGCCCTCGGCCAGCTGATTTCCGGCCAACTGCACAAGCTGACACCAAGGGGGAGACTCCCGAAGGAGCTCCTCTTCCCGCAATGCTTCGCGACCATCAAGCGCACGACCGTACCGAAGAACTATCAGCTCCTGGTCACCCGCATACGGGACGAGGGCGAGAACGACGAGGACGACGACAACCTGGACGAGGACGAGGACCGGGATCTGAAGCGCTTCGTCGTCGACAAGGACATCCGATTCGTCAGGGTCGACTCAGACGAGGGCGCGGCGTTCCAGTGGACGTACGAGGACGTTACTTACGAGTTTGTACCCGATCCGGACCGGACTACCATGTCGACCCTCAAGTCGTTCGAGCACACCGTCTACACCTGCATGTTTGAAAGGGAGACTTTGAGGGATGTGGCAGAGGCGGGGGAGAAAGAGGTGGAGGCGTACGTGAAGAATTTGAGAACAAAGTCGTTAGCGGCCGTCAAGGCCGCCGCCGCAGCTGCTCCGACCAGCGTGGCTAAGGCAACGCCAAAGAAGTCTCCTAAACGGGCGCAGGCTCAAAGTGACTCGCCTGGTTCTATCGCGGACCCGATGAGCGTCAGCGCCACGCCCGTGAGGAAGGCCGATACCCTTGGGGGGATGGCAGGCGCATGCGTCAAGGAGACTGACGTCGACGGCGATGTGTTGGCCGAGGTGGAGGCTGAGCTCTATCTTTACGACCACCGAGCATGCCAGGTGTGTTTCATTTCTTCTTCGGCTTTAGGTGTTTCAAACCCGGAAATAAAATTGCTAATGCCTTTGTTTCCCAGTTCATGCGCATGAAAGAGAACGTTACTGCCAAGATCATCCGCACGGCGCCCTTCGTCTTTGTCCTCCTCGTCTCGTCCGGCGACGATCGGCTCATCGGCCAGCCCCTCGACTCGGAGATGAGTGGGCAGTTTAACTGCGAGACCCGCGCCTTCGCCTGGATCTTCCGCGAGTCCGATGACAGCTGCTACCCGTGGTCGCTCAAGTTCTTCGACGCCGAGAGCGAGATAACCTTCCGCGAGTGCTTCGGCGCGTGCATGTACGAGACCAACAACCGGGATGCCTTCTCGAAGGTTAAGAACAAGGGCGAGCGCGAGTATCTCATCAGCGCGTACCAGGAGGACGTCGAGATGGAGGACGCCGAGTTTCATGAGGCAGAGCAAGGTGTCGAGGAGGCGGAGCCAGCGGCTGCGGAGGAGCCGAAGAAGGTTGGGAAGAGCACGGTGGACACCTCGAGAAGGACGAGGCTGGTCGATTATGCCAACGACGACAGCGAGGAGGAGGACGAGGAGGAGGAGGAGGAGGACAAGGAAGAAAAGGCACCCGGCGATAAGGGAGCGAAGATTTCGCAACTGACGGTTGGGTACAAGGACCGGTCATTCTACCTAAAGGGCAGCACCATCGGGGTCTTAAAGCACCGCAGCGCCGAGGGCGGGATCGAGTACTCGACGACGATCAAGAACGTGTCGTCGCCGAAGGGCTCGAAGGATGCCTTCACGCCCAGCAAGATGATGCTCCACAACCAGGACACGTCGATGCTGCTGATGAAGCCGGGGGACGAGCACTCTGTCTACCGCATGGACCTGGTCGTCGGCAAGGTTGTTGAGGAGTTGAATGTCCACGACGTTATGCCGGTGGACGACATAATTCCGGACTTCAAGACGGCTCAGATCACGGGCAATCAGACCCTTATTGGCATTAACCACAACGCCATTTTTCGCATCGACCCGAGGCTCTCCGGCGCCAAGATGGTCATGTCCGAGTCGAAGCAGTACGCCGTCAAGAACGGCTTTTCCTGCGCTGCCACGACCGGCAATGGCGCCGTTGCCGTCGCGTCCACCAAGGGCGATGTCCGCCTCTACGACAAGCTCGGCATGCGCGCCAAGACCCACCTCCCCGGCCTTGGCGACCCCATCATCGGCGTCGATTGCACCGCCAGCGGCCGCTACATCATCGCCACCTGCAAGAACTACCTCCTCCTCATCTGCACCGAGTACAAGGACGGCGACGGCGACGACGCCAAGATCAAGTCCGGCTTCAGCAAGTCGATGGCGGACAAAAAGCCCGCACCGCGGAAGCTCCAGCTCAAGCCCGAGCACGTGGCCTTCATGGCGTGCCCCGTCTCGTTCACGCCCGCCCGGTTCAATATCCCTCCCGAGGGAGGCGAGGAGCGCTCGATCGTCACGTCCTCGGGTCCCTACGTCGTGACGTGGGACTTTGCCAAGGTCAGGGCCGGCAGGCTTCACGATTACACGATCAAGAAGTACGGCGAGGTCGTTGTCGCGGACGACTTCCGGTATGGCCAGGACAAGGAGATTCTTGTCGCTTTGTCGGAGAACGTGCACAGCGTTGCCAAGGGCCATCTGAGGACGCCGGCCAAGCTGATCAAGAGCAGGTCGTCGATCGTCAACTCCCCCTACTGATCTCTACCAATTTGTTTGTATGCCGTGGTGTCTATATTTATTTTTTTCTGTTTACTGTAGATAGCGGTATATGTGAGTGGGGAATTCGTGCATTGCCATGATGTGTTTCTTTCTTGTCCCTCTCTCGCATTACCTTAACCGCCGTGGCTGTGGCTGAGCATTAGTCGATTTCCTTGTGTCGCTCGCGTTATTCTTTTTTCCCTTGAGAATTGGACATGGGGGATGGATAATTTGGAAAGTCTTAAATCTTCGTTCTGCTTCTCATAATCACTAATCAATAAAGCTCTCAAACTCTCTTCCTTCAGACCACCTCATCCGAGTTGAGCACTGAAGTGGTAAGGCTGTGGCCAAGCACCCTTATGCTTTATATATGATTTTGGTGGCCAACGGCTGTTATGCCAATCCAAACGCCACTTGGTGATGGCCCACGCTGCTCCAGCAAGCCAGGCCGCATTGGGCCCTTCTTTCGCCGCCATGAGGCCACAGGGCGATGCCGTCGGCTCCCCATCACGCCTGGGCCGCAAGATTCGGAGAAATATATTGACGGAAGCTGAAGTAAAGCAAGGTAAGGCGTTCCTCAGACGTATCGGCCGCTGCTTTAATTGTGCGGCCACCTCCTTTCAGTCATTGCGACTGCGAAGGAACGGGAAGCGACGCTGAAAGCCATCAAACGAGCTCGTCCGAGTTACGCGACCCTGCCGCTCCCACTGGAGCTCATCTCTGCCATCCTGCTCTTTGCGTGCGAGTCTTACGCCCAGTACGCATCACTTACGACCACGTCATGCCTCATCCGGTCATACCTCTTTCAACCCCATGTGAAAGCCGCGCTCTTGGTATCGCTTCACGGGCCGGGAGACGTCCTTCTGCAGACCGCCCCGTGGCTTAAGACCGTACCGGACTACCTCGATATCCTCCGCCATATCCTGAGCTTGCGCAAGGCCGACGGCGAGTACCTCGTCCGCGTTCGGTGCGCTGATTACGGTTGTGAGATCGAAGGCACGTCATCCCAGCACAGCTTCAGAGCATGCTATCTCCTCGATCTCCTGCATCGGATGCCCGGCGATGATCCGGCGGTGTACGCGACGAGGGTCACGGCGATAGGGATGTTGCTGGACCGTGGCGCCAGAATCGACGAGCACACCTGGGACGAGTGGTCCGACGAGGGGTTTTTTAACGCCATGCTGGAGCGGAACACGGCGGAGTCGTTCCAGCCGAGTCTGATGCGCGTCGCTCTGAACGGAGACCGCCTGAGGCATCAGCTGAGCTTCCAACGACGGACCGAGCTCCTGGCATGGCTCGCGGCCTCGAGGCGGCCGGCGAACATCGAGCTATTGGCTGAAGTCGCGGACCGCGGGAATGGAGGCTGGGACGCCAATGTCTCCGTGGCGTTCAAACGCGCCATCGAGGTGGACAACGGCCCCGCGGTGCGGGTGCTGTGCGACAAGGCGAACCCGCAGGGCGCGCTGATGACGCACCGACTCACCCTCGCCATCGAGAGCAGGGCGCCGGAGTCGATCAGGGCTTTGTTGGATGGCGGGGCGGCGCCGACGGCGGCGTGCGTGACGGCGGCGATCGGGACGGGGGAGATGGAGCTGGCTGCGGAGCTCGTTGGGCCGCGGTGGAAGGTTGCGCCGGACGGTTCGTGCCTTGTGGCGCTACTCGACCGGCATCGATGTGCGGGGATGTCGGAGGCAGCGAAGGTTGGGGAGATCCGAGCCGTGTTGGCGGCTGCCGTGCGGTGGGGTGGTGGTGGTGTCGGGCACGGGATCGTTGGCGAGGACGTTATGAGAGCAGCGGTCGACGGCGCGTCGAAGGCCGTGATGCGCGTGCTGATTCAGCACGGAGGCGTCGTGGATTCTCGGATTTTGAGCCACGGCTCGCTCGCCGCGCGCGGCGTTGGGTTTGTGAAGCTTCTTCTCGAAGCAAGGCCGGACCTGGGGCTGAGCACCGACGTAATCCCCGGGCTACCACGGCGAGGCTATGATCGCGTCGCAGCGGTAGCTGACCCGATGGCCAACGCCAAGGATTGGTTGGAAATGGCCGCGGGCAAGGGAGACTTCCGCATGGTCTTATTTTTGCTCCGAAAGGGTGTGCGCGTCAGCTGGGAGGTGCTTCTGGTGCCGGGAGTCCTGGAAAACCTGGCAATGACGGAGATTTTGATTTATCACGGAGCCGTGACGGATGGCATATCACGGGACGCGGGGACGGCTGGAAGAATGATAACCCACCTCGTCGCTCAATTGGACAACTGTTGCAATATCGATTCGCGCCTCGACACACTCGCTTTTGGGGCGTTGAGGGCTGAGGCAAGAGCGATAAGGATGGGTCACGCCGACAAGGGCTTCACGGTTGGTTTGAGGGTGGCGAGGGCCATTTCCAAGACGCTTTGGGAGTTGTCGGTGGCGACCGACAACACGGTGGATTTCTCGCCGAGGCTTGATGGTATTTTGGCCGCGCTTACTGACTCTTCGCCCTCTGTCTGCAAGCACCGCGTCGTTGCTGTCGTCTGGACTATGATGAAGGTGCTGCCACCGGAGGGGAAACTAAGGAGCGCCTTTACAAATCTTCAAGTCGAATGTAGTACAAAAGAGTTACGCTGTTGATATGTATAGTTTCTCAAATACTATTGTTACCGGTTCTAGCAGCCTAAAAGCTTGACAGCTTGGTTGTGCACGCATTTTATTTTAATGCTTAACGCAAGGGGAGCAGTATTGAATAAGCATCAGGATGAAGTCATTCAATAAACGTTCAGCAAACCTGGCCTGATAACAAAGAACAAGTTGTGATAACGAGCCAAAACTTGGGTGATAGTCGTAATAGCGTGTACATGAGAGCGGAGAAACCGGCAAACCCAACTATCGCATGAAGCCACCTCCTTCCTCCAAAACCAAACATCAAGTATAGTCCATAAGAATAATAATACAAATAAATATGATCAAATCAATGAACATGATATCTCGGTGGGTGATAAAAGAAATAGTCGTAATAACGTGTACACAGCGATGGAGAAACCAGCAACGTCCGTGTTTGTCGCCCGAAAAACGCTCATCGTACCCATCATCAAATCAGTACCATCATCGCCGTAACCACCATCAGCGCCGTAAATGATACCTCCGCGGCACTGAAGGTCATCCCAGCCGCGTTAGAGAGCGTATTGTTCGTCATATCGGAAGTAGTGGCCGCCGACGACGATTTTGTGTCGGTCGAGGTCCCCGACCACGAACTCGTACTTAGCAGAGTCGTCTTGCCCACGTCCGAGTTCGTCTTCGTCTTCGTCGTCGTCGTCGTCGTCGTAGTCGTCGTCGTCCTCGCGCTTGTGGCTGGAGCGGTGGCCTTGGTCGTCGTGGTGTCGCCACCGTCTCCGCCCGTGAACGAACCACCACCCCCGCCGTGGCTCTTATCCTCGTACGAAAAGCCCGACCCATACGACCCGCCGATGACGTTCGCGCACCCTTCAGTGTCCCTGTGCATGTTGCACGGGCTGCTCTCGTCCTGCCCGCTCGTGTCGCACGTGCGCATGCAGTAGATGCCCCCGCCGACGATCTCGACGTAGTGAGGGAAGCCCTGCAGGGAGGCATCGGCGCCAGAGGACGGCTCGGAGCCGTGCGGCGCGTCGTCGTACTGACCGCCGCCGTCGGATCCATCGATGCCGAGGAGTTGCTCGTCGATCTATTTAAATGCCGATGGAAGTTTAGCTTCCACTGATGCAGGATGAAAGTCAGAGAGTGTGGTTTACCTGGCCAGTGACTTGCATGTAGTGGTCGGTTTTTATCACGTGCGCCGATTTGATGGCGCCGGACGCAAGCTGGTAGGAGCCGGACGTCGAGATGGAGCCCATGCAGTAAGACTGGCCAGAGCCCTCTGACGCACCAATAGAGATGCCTCTGGAGGCCGGGAGCATGATGCAGAAAGAGTTTTGATCTATTTACGCGCAGCAAAGTGAGGTTAATATTCCAATGGCTCTGTCGGTAGAAAAGACGCGCATATAGGCGTGATGCTTCGGCTTCGACCGCCCTGAAGTCCACGTCCCTCTGGCCGTCCAGATAGCAAAGCATTCCGCTCACCTTTGATCGCGACAATCTTCCCGGGGCTGGCGGCGCGCGCGACGGTTGCGACCGCGAGGACAGCGATGGGCAGGAGCGAGGTGAGCAAGGTCATGGCTGTCGGGATGGAGTTGGATGAGGCCTCGTTTTCCTTGGAGGGAACGCGGGGGAGAACGACTGTGGGTTTTATGGGCGACACGGGGCGAGCGGGTAAGGTTGGGCCGTCGTGGGCTGAACCTTCATCAGCAAGCACTCTTCCCCGCACCCGCACCTGCACCCGCACATCTGGCGCTGAAAGTTGTCTGGACACAAGTCAAATCCAAAAAAAAAACAAAAACGATAAGCCAAGCTACCACAGCCCCAGGTCAATGCTGGTGCAGCAAGTTGGAAGGAAATGCATCAACCTTGACGGGTTCAGTCCTTTTTCTTCTTTTCCGTCTGTTTACACAACCAACCTTGTGCAGTCAAGTCATTTGCCGCCCACAATCAATTCAATGGCCACCATCGACACTCCGCTGCAATGCAAGCATATTTGTGTATGTGTCGCTGTGAGATATACAAAGCGGCCGTTTCCATTTAATTATCAAGCGATGGTTTTTGTGTCACTTTATTTGTTCGGCTTGTTTATGCTTGAGACGAAAATATGAGGGAGAGAACCAAAAAATGATGAAAGTAAGAGATCATAAGAGGGCAAAGACTAAGAAGTAATAACTGGGTAAACGCTACAGCAAAGGTGCTATGTAGATACAGACGCTAGTAAGATAAATCGGACGCGTTGAAAGAAAACTACTAAACGCGCTCCCAGTCCGACGCCCCGTCATCCTCTCGCGCATTTGGCGGTGCTGGCACCGAATCAAATTCCTCGACGGCCAGTGTTGCGGCTTCTGTCTCGGATTCGGCCGGCGTCGATGATACTGCTGCGGATTCTAATCGCGTCTCAACCGGGAAGTCCTTCGCCGACGTGCCGATGATTTGATCTTCCAACGGAGCGTTGACCGAGGCGGTAAGCGCGGGCACAGCGGTGTTCTCATCCGCGTCATGCTCTTCGACAGCGATGCCGTCGATCTGATACGGCCGAGCATCGACAGCGGGTTCATTCACAACATCCGGAGTCGCGGACTCAACGGTCTCAGTTGAAGCCGTTGAGGCACCGTCCGCCGCCGGTGACGATACACCCTCCACCTCAGCTGCAATCGCAGCCTCAACCTCATCCCTGACCCTCTCAATGTCTCCTAACCTCCTCTCGACCTCCGCAACTAGCGCCCTCCTGACATCCCTAACCTTTCTGCTGCCGCCACTGGGAACCGCGTCCGCCCTCACGAGAATCCGCGTCAGCCTCTCCTCCTCCCACAGCAAATCCTTCTTCGTCATCGTCCTCAGCCTCCCCACGCGGGACTCGGCGCTTTCGGCAACGTCAAGCTCGGACCGGAGGTGGCGAAGGTCGCGGAGGGAGTCGAGCGTGTGGTGGAGATCGAGACGGACCCAGCGCTGGAGTGTTACGGCCGCGGCCTGCGGGCGCTGGGAGTTGAGAAGGCGGAGCGTGTCGGCGGTAGTCCCGGTAGTCGCAGGGTTGGCCGCGGCGGGCGGCGTGGTCGCGGCGTTGGACAACGTGGTGCTGTTAGACGACGCCTCGGCGTCGCGGCGGTTGGGGCGCTTGAAGCATTGCTTGCGCTCCGCCGGTCGTCCGGTGACGGTCTTGGACGTGTCTGCAGCGGATGGGCTTGACTGGGAGTTCACGATGACATTGGCGATGGCCAGTCTCAGAAAGAACTCCTTGGTGGCCTCATTCTGCAGGATCGAAATTAGTATCCGCAAAACATGTATTTCAAAAAGCGAAGTACTGCATACCTGAATATCCGCGCGTCGCGCGGCCTCCTGCTCGCGCATTTGTCGAAGTTGTTGCTTGCGGCGTGCCTGAACGGCAAGCTGCTCCCGGGCCCGACGCTCCTGCTCCTGCTGCAAGCGAGCGCGGGCGACAAGCCGCTGATGCTCCAGACGCTCGGCAAGCTCGCGGTGGCGTTGCTCCTCGACATACAGGGCGTGGAGGTAACGGTCGTAGTCGCTGACGGCAAGCGCCTGCTCGGCGTGGAAGCCGCGGTGATGAGGCTGGACGTGTGGATGGTAATGAGGCCGATCGTGGCGGTCGATCACGAAGACTTGCGGGACGACGATCATGTTGATTGGATTGATATAAGAAAGTAACGCCGACAGGATGAAGTGGGAGAGACCTGATGGCTGAACGCGTCAGGTTTTATACTCGAGGACGCGTCAGCAACTTTTTGGTCGAAGGCATGACAAATCACAGCAGAACCAGCGAGAACGTCCCATTTTTAAGCTAACCTAGCCAGCACGGATCAACCTGGGGACGTGGAGTAAAAGGAACCGTTGCAAGGATTTTCCGTCCCTATAAGGGCGTGTTATGATAATAAAGTATGTTGATATATATATGTTAAATGTATATGTACCCAAATCGCACGTATTCCGCTCTCTATTCCAGCCTATTTAATCTTTGTAAAAAGTGGCCACAATACGCACAACGGCGTGCTACTCCTCCGCGTCCCTGCTATCGGTCCGCAGACTGCTCCCAGCCCCCGTCGCAAACCGTACCCGGAACGGGTTGCTTGTCGTTGCCGGCGATGTACCCCGTCCCAAGTTCATCTTCACGACCGTGACAGGCGTCATACCACGTAAAGGAGATGATGACGTCGGCCGCGTAGCAGAGCTTGGCGCGCTCTGCTTGCTCCTGTTTGAGCCGAAAACGTAAGTTCATAGCATGCATTGATTAACGGCGAGCGAACGCACCAAATCGCATGAATCAGGCAATCTTCGGTCGGAAGCAGGTTCAGCCTCCCGACGGTCAGGAAGTACCAGCCCGACGAGATCATCTTGATCGTGTACGACACCAGCGTCACCTGGAACACATACGAGGCCATCGTGTGCGAGATGAGGATTACGAGACAGATCGCAATCGTGACGACCGCGCCCGAGATGCCAAGCGGGGATCGGAAGGGTCGTGGCGCGTCGGGGTGCTTGACGCTAAACCAGATGTAGACAATCCCAATGCCGACGTAGTTCATGATGGCGGAGCACACGGTCATTCTGGTACATGGAATGGTAAAACGATTAACGTACATCCAAATGCTCAGTTTCAGTATAGCTTACTGAAGGAGAAGTTGGTACGGATCCACATTGCCCAGCCCCTTGAAGTAGACAGCGAAGACGGCCTCGGCTAAACCGTAGCCGGCGAAATAGAGCGTCGCCCGCCAAGGTATAGGGATGTTCTCGGAGGTAAGGGACAGGCTGGGGGTGAACTAGGAGAACCAAGGAAATAAGGATTCGATGCCAAAAAAAAAAAAATACTATATGACGGGAATTTGGTCGGCAAAAAAGACTATTACAACTTACAAAGCCTGCTCTCGACAGCGCCCACGTGTGGCGGGTACCGGCCCACAGCATGGCGAGACCGTTTGTGATAAAAGATGGGAAGAGAATACTGTGGGCACGGGCCAAGCATTAGAACAAACTCTTCTGGACTTGGGGTGAGCAACGTACAAAATAGAAAATTTCCTCGCAAGCGGGCCGTACTTGACCGAGAAGACGGCCAGCATCGGGTAGTCCGCGCTGCTAATCGCCGCATTCCCCGGCGCCGTCATGACGCAGAACACGAGCAGCGCGGCCGCACACCCGTAGAGCAGGCCCCAGGATATCAGAAGGGATGAGGGTATTGATTTCGAGGGTTTTTCGGTTTCGTTGGATGCTGAGCGACGGTTATGGATGAAAATCCAAGAAAACTTAACGCAATGCGCGCCTACTCACCCAACACGATAACCTCAAACCCCGTGAACCACCACACGGCGCTCGGCAAACACGCCATAACGCCAAAGAGCCCCGTAGGCAGCAGCGCGTTAAAGGTCGCCCCCGCTGGATCCACAATTACGCCGACGCCGTCCACGGCTTCTGCAGGGTCGAACATCGCGGACGCCGCGACAAAGACGCAGAATGCCGCGATCTGAACGATGCAGACGACGTTCAGCCAGGCCATCAGGTCCCAGGAGAGCTTGTTGCAGAAACTGGTTGCGGTGGAATGTTTAATTCAACAAGCAGATGGTGCATATAGGGAGAAGCTCACACGATCAAAACAACAAAAACGGTAAGGATCGCGACCCATATGTATGGCGCGTGATAGGCGTGGTCGATGTCGGCGGTCTCGCATATTAACGAGGACATGCCAACGAGGATGGCGGCAAAGAAGAGGTCTAGGAAAAGCATCAACATCTTTACCCGTAAAGAAAATCAAAAGGGCAAGGTTAACTCACTGTACTCCAGATTTTCGGTATTCCCAACGAAGAATGCCATCGGAATCCCGCAAACCGCCTGTTTCATCATTTAAGAACGCGCTTATCGCCAACCGAGAATCGTTGAACAAACTCCTCACCCTCGAGAACGCAAAGGATCCCCCTAGGACCGGTATGCTCGTCGCCATCTCCGCCAAGCACAGCGCCAGCCCCAAATATAGCACCGCGGCGACCCACGTCGCAATCGTCATGCCCGCGAACCCGCCCTGAGTCAGGTTCCCGTTCCACCCGCTGAACTCGCCCGTGATGACGGATGACATGCCAAGCCCGACGAGCTGGAAGACTGTTGCGCGGTAGGAAGGCATCTCCCGCCTTTCAAAATCTGACAGTAGGTTAAGGGTCAGGACCAGGATAAGGGGAAAGGACTCGGCGGGAACTCACAAGCGAAAATGCGGAAGAGGGCTGTTGAACCGGGGGGGTAGATGTCGTTCAGCCAGTATCTATGGATCAGGTAGCTTGCTCGTTCGTACCACGAGGACGCCGTGGCCGTTGCGAGCTTCCACGCTGATGGCGGAGGCACAGTATCATCGCCTCCCGCCGCTCGCACCGCCGCATCGCGGATGATCACCGTAGGGCTATCATTTGTCTCACAACCCTCCTCCCCCTCCTCACCCGGGACGGATGCAATGGAGTCCATCGTGCTCGCGCCAGCAAGGGCCGCTGCCGCCACATTCAACGACCCCGACCTTTTCGCCGAGCCGGACGTCTTTACCGACGTGGACCTCCGTAATGAGGCGGACCTCTTAAGTGAGATGGACCTCTTGAACGCCGAAGATGATATCCCGGCCGGCACTGCCAGCGGTAATTCCACCCCGAGAATGCTCTGCCTTCTCCTCGACGCCGGCGGAGCCGTGATCCCTCCACCGAAACCCCCCGACCCGCGTCGCGAGCCTCCTTCGTCAATCGGCCTCGCGAAGAAGAACTCGGACCCCCTCCGAATCGCCCGCTCGACCTCGGCCGGCGGCGGCGACGCACCCCGTTGCCCTGTGGCTCCTCGGGAGGATGGGTTAGTCAGCCCTAGGTCCTGAAAGGACCGCAGCGTCCGCGAGAGGTAGTTGTCAGCCTGCAGAAGATCCAGCGCGTCGGGGTCCAGCGCGAGCGCAACCGTCGGTTCGACCACCACCTCCACAGTTGCCGACGCATCGACGTGTTGCACCGCGAGAGTTGGCACCGCGGGCTGTCCGATGTCAGCAGCGCGCCGGGGAACGACGAGCCCGATCGATTCCGCGCCCGGGAGCTCGGGCAACGACGTGTCGTCCCGGCGCGTCAGACGCGCTGCAGCCGAGATGGTCCGGCCGCGCATGGGGGGGGGGTCGTAATGTTGCGAGTTACGGTTTGGCCCTTGTTATCGAGATCCAAGCGATGATGACCGTTCACATGTCGGCAATCCTTTGGTGGCGGTCGATCCAGACCTTGGGCGGTCGAGACTTTCGTTCTTGGAGTCGAGATTTTCAACAGGCTTCCGTTGTGTTGGTATCTTGGGACCTTTCTGTATTTGACCATTGCCCGCAGGTCCCAGCGCCTGGCGACGATGCAGTAACAGTTAATGTGCAACCGCAAGGCGACTTCTTGACATAGCCCAACCGAACGCGCGTCTCCTAGGACAAAAAAAAACAACAAGTTAAGATAGATACTTTGATCGGTGTTTTCTTAGTGCTTACATTGGGTACGGTATATTCAGTGGATTCGAATGTTCATGATGGACAACGATATTTGACGACTCGAAGTGAATAACAAACGCTCCAGCAACAAGCGATGGGCGTCTCCGACTTCGTGGCCAAGATCGCTGAGTTCTCGACAAAGTATTCGGCGGCGTGGATCATCGTCATTCAGGCTATGGTGAGGATTCGTGGATTTCGGCTTCGGCTTTCTGCTCTCGCTCAACGTGCCGTGACTTCCAGGGATGGGTCTCGTTCATCGCGATCTATCTGGTCCTAGGAGCCACAGGCATTGACGTCGGCGCGTTCGCGAGATCATGGGGCCTCTCAAAGGATATCGTGTCGCTGGCAGATCAAGGCGGCCTGGTGGCGCTGTCTTTCGCTTTGAATCGGTTGTTGGCGCCGGTTAGAATCATTATTGCGTTTGCTGTGGTTCCAAAGGTGAGGGCAGTACACTTTTTACGTTTTTGGCGGTTGGAGCATGGGACTATCTTCTGACAATTTTTATTAACGTTGACTGCACGTAAAGGTCGCTGCGCCGATAAATGCTGCGATTAAGCCTATATGGACGGCAATAATGGGGGAAAGCAAACAAGGGCCTGTGACGGAAGAAGTTCCAGAGGGTGATAAAAAGGTCGATTAGGATGCTGGGATTCGCTTTTAGAATAAGTCACTTACGAGTACAATAATACCTGCTGTGCACGCCTAATAGTTCATGTTGTTTTTTGAAAATGTATTGAACACTTGCTGACGGATTTATTTTTGATACATTAAACAAGCAATGTAGTGATAGAGAATGCTTAGATCAGTTTCCAGTGGTCAATGATGCGGCAGTGAGCACCATATTATACCACCATATTATACTTGTGCGCCTTTGTTCCATTATCATCGTAATACAAGTAGGATGATCGAACAACGGCCTTCCGCGTGCCAGACGTAGTTTGTAACGACCCAATCGCTCCGCAAAAACATTGTAGCCATATGACTCTGTGCCATAGATGGAGGATGTATGGATAGCTTGTTTTTTGAAAGCCCCATTTGGATTCCGATGTCGACCACCTCTTCATGGACGCCATCCTAAGTTGCTCATTCCAGCCTAAGTTGCTCATTCCAGCCGATATGAAATCAGGGCAGAGACACACAAAGGAGACCCTCCCTCTGCTTTTCTTTAAAAATAGCACTTTAGTCAACTGCGGATATTATAGTGTAGGTTGTCGCAGCGATAACGATCAACAAGAACCGAATAGCTAGAACACACCATAATGCCATGTTCAGCCACTGTTTTGCACATTTATTTTAGTTCAAGATCAAACGTTTTACGTCATTTAGCATTATGCCTCGCCGAAGCTGCCATCCATGATAGTACTCAAAGATATTGTAAGTTCGCCGTAGGGCTTAAAACCACGCCCCCGCAAAATTACATCCAGTCAAAGACCTGCGTGGCAAGCGCCTGATTCGGTCTCAACCCGACCAGCGCCTTCATGTACACGAGCCTCTGATGCGGCTTCATGGGCGTGTACACAGTCACTCCCCTCTTCAGGCCCGCGATGGCCGGGTCGGCCGCCTTGGACGACGCGCCTTTGCCCGTAATGGTTGTCGTCGGCTGGAGCGTCTTGGACAGCAAGGGGCCAAGGACGAGCCGCGCGAGGGACGTAAATGCGACGTTGAAGGTGCGGTGGTCGTTGGCGCTGGGGCGAGAATTAAAAAATCGCAGAGAAGTTCCGGAACACACGTACTCACTTGCACTCGTGATAAAGAAGCCCATTTCGCTCCGCGTATTCGCTCGCCTCCTTCTCCGTCACCTTGCGGTCGGGCCTGGCTGCGCTTGCCACGGCGCTGGCGGTTTGTGGCCGCACATCGATGGAGTTTGCCATGAGCACGCGGAACGGGTAGAACTGCTTCGAGCTCGGGTCGGGCTTCTCCCGGTTGTGGTACATGCTTGCTACCCAGCGCTGCACCATGTCGTATGATAATCTGTCGTAGGCTGACAGCAGGTTTTAGTTGTCATAGGCAGAAACAGGCTTTCAATAAACGAACGGTTGAAGATGAACACGGCAGCGGACGTTGTCGAGAGGATTCGCGAGGTCGTCGGGAGGTGCGTTTCGCTTGAAGGCCCGATCCAGTATTCTACGCTGACGCGCTTCTGGTCGATAGAGTACATTTTCCTCTGTTTGCCAACGAATGAGCACTATCGCGTGTTCAGTTTGTAAACAAATTCATACCTGAAATGTTATGGCAGCTGTCGTTTCTTGCTGAGGCTCATCTCGGGACCGATAATGCCGTTTGACCTTGTCTGTTCGCAACCGGTTCAGCTTCACGCGCTTAATGATAAACGGACCTCTCTGCCACTCACCACATTCCCTCTTGATGATCGTCCTCTTCCCTACAGCCCTGCCGCCGACGATAGCAACCTTGAAGGAGAAATCGGGCGATTCCTCATGCTTCGCCAACCTGCGCGTTGTGCGTTTAGTCCACCACGTCCCGTGTCAGCTTCC
Organism: Irineochytrium annulatum; assembly: GCA_027600665.1. Classification (NCBI taxonomy): domain Eukaryota; kingdom Fungi; phylum Chytridiomycota; class Chytridiomycetes; order Chytridiales; family Chytridiaceae; genus Irineochytrium; species Irineochytrium annulatum. The sequence goes on from JADGJL010000505.1 coordinate 16,022, forward strand.
CCGGCCTTTCATTGCCCACCATGCCAGGCTCTCTGAAAGCCGCCCTTTCGAGTCCTTCTCCTCCTCTGGGCTCCCTTTAACCAGCAAGCTCTTGAAGGAGCGCGCGTCGTCGCCAACGCCACCTCCACCAGCCCCAGGGCTTCCAGCGGCCCCACCAGTGCCGTGGCTCTGTTGCCCGTGCGCGGTGGAACCGGCGAGAGACACCATGTCCGGGTCCTTTGGCGTAAAGCGCGTCCCAACGCTGAGCTTCACGCCTGTGGTCAGGTCGTCGGCCATCATATCCCGAGCCTCCGACGCGTGCGCGCCGCCCGTCGAGGGCGTGTTGGCGGAGCGGCGGCGCGCTCTGGAGGACGTGGACGGCCGGGACGACATGGTGGGGTGGGGTTTGTTGGCGCGATTTGGTGATTGGCACCCTGCCAGAAGCCCAAGACATGATCGTGGCTACTGCACTGCAAAGATTAGGGCTTTAAATCTCCTATTTATCGTAGCTACATGCACTCGCGTTCAGAAAAGCCTTTTTACATATTACCTTTTTACACGAACTTCATGGAAAGTATGTCAAAATCGTCCTTCAAGAAATTACATATCGCGCATTCTTTAGGATTACCTGGAATCGACAACACGATATTCCATGGCTTCCAGGGGACCGTGGCGTGCTGATTGGGTTCCGCAAATATATCGCCAATCACGGTGGCAGCGCGGTCGGGGTGTGGAGTGAATTCGAGGAATTCTGCGCAAAAGAACACCGACGTCAGAGGCCTACGCGAACGAGCGACCCGCCATGACCCTGATGGTGTCGAAGCCGACGAGCGCGGATGCCGGGAGCGATGGTATGAATTTCCTTGCATCGCGAAGAATCGAAGCTAACATCGACACGTATCGACTTGCAGATCAGACGGAGTCTGACGTGCCCAAAGACGACTCGTTCAAAGTCGCCCTCATGATGATGGTCGAGTCGCCCCGCACGCCGCCCCTACCAACCAAACACAGGCACCACCACCATCACCACCACCGCCGCCGAACTGAATCCGAGGCGGCTGACGACGCAGCAGATGAAGTGCGCTCACGCGAAGCGTCCAACGCGCCCGACGAGGAGGATGAGGAGTCCAGGCTTGAGGAGCGACCGCGTCGCGGGCACGGGAGCGAGGAGTTGTTTGCCCAAAAGGACGATAAGAAGAAGCGGCGGAAGAAGTCCAAGGCGCCTGTGCAGCCCGTGCAGGACGAGGAGGACGGCGGGAAGGAGGAACGCAGGAACCGGCGGGCCCGGTCGCAGCGCAGGAAGGGCGGGGACGAAGAGGCGGAGGATGGCGGCGGTCGTGATGAAGACGGTGGGAGGAAGAAGAGCAGAACTCGGTCCCAGAGGAGGAACGAGGCGGAGGAAAATGACGGCCGCGGAGCGAAAGGAAGCGGGGCGACGCATTTAGCTGCCGGTCACGCGCCGCTTAAGCTATCGGAGAGCATTCTCAACCTTCAGCAAGAGAACGACTACCTTAAGGCGCATCTCACGGGTCTTCGGAACAACGAGCGAGAGGTGTGGGGCCGGGAGGCGATGCAGTCCGAAAGGATACGGGAGCTCATCACCGAGGTCGAATTGGAGAGAAGAGAGAGGGACATCGCGGTGCTAGAGAACAGGGAGTTGAAGGGAAAGATTGCGGCACTCAAGAGGCAGGTGCTGAAGGAGGCCGGAAAGGTGGCGATGATCCCGAAGATTATTCCTAGTAAGCAGCCGACGACCTTGGAGGTGAGCACCATTTGTGTCCTGTAAGTTGCTAAATTTTCTTTTATCTGTTCTCAGGGGAATCTCAACCTGCGAGCATCTTTCCAGCAGCGACTACTCTTGGAGCGGGAAAAGTACACCAAGCTTCAAGACGAAAATCGCGAGCTAATGACGAAGCTAAAGGGATTGGAGGGAGCCAGTAAGTACCAGAGAACAAAGTAAGCAACAAGCTGTTTAACCGCATGTCTGGCAGTATCCCGGAAGGCCGTCAACGAAAAGCCGAACGCTCACCGCGTTAATGAGGTCCTCTATTGGAAGAAGAAGATCCGCGAGGTCGAGACAGAGAAAGCAAAGCTGGAGGAAAAGCTCGGCAACATGGCCCGGAAGCTCGAGCGCGCCGATCAAGAGCGAGAGAAGATTCTCCAGAACCTCGAGGCGACCAAATCCCTTCTCTCCCAATACCTCGCCCGCTCCGACACCCTCCTCGGCCTAACGGCTGCCAACCCCACAGCTTTCGCCCAAACGACCGACAACAGTATCTTCGACTTCCTTGAGCTCAACCTCAAGCCGACCGCGAACAAATCGGGCACGGCGCTCCGCAAGCACGTCGCGTCCGTCACGACCGCGCTCGTGACTGCACGGAAGCTAAAGGGGAGGACGCCGCCGTCGGCCCCATTGACCCGCGATAGCAGCCGGACCTCGCTGCGCGCCTTGCTGCAGAGGGGCTCATCCTTTACGGACGGGCTCCGCATCCCGGACGTCGTCGAGCCGAAGCGATCTTCGGTCGTGAGCAGGGCGGCTGCGGTTCCCGCGCCGAGCAAGAGGGTATCGGTAGCGGCAAGCAGAGCGTCGAGGACCTCGCAGCGGTCGCGGCAGGCCCCGCCGCCGCCGCCGCCGCCCGAGCCTGAGGAGGAGGACGACGACGACGAAGAGGAGGAGGATGGGGAGGAGGAAGAGGAGCATGCGGCGGAAGAAGTACAAGAGGAGGTCGTGGAGAGCACGTCGTCATCCGGGATGAGCTCCGAAGATTCGTTGTCGTCGGAGGCCTCGGCGCCGGCCGTTGAGGAGAACATCAAGCCCGTCGAGGCGCCACCGAGGGCGACGAGCAAGGAGATGCGGAGCTCTAACAGCCAGCGGTCTATTCGGTCGGAGAAGAAGCCGAAAAAGAAGGTGGCGACCCCGACAGGGACCGATTCCGAGGAATTTGTTGTAAAATTCGAGGCGAGAGAGTAAGTTGAAGATGATGAAGCTCGTCGTTGTTCGCGTAGAGTCGTATTTAACACACGATGTCCTTTCAGTTTGCGGACGCCTGGTCGGGAAGTCATTCCGCGAAGAGATATCTCCTCCAGAGAGCTCTTCTCGCCAGCGTCAAGTGATGCACCGTCAAGGTAACTTTTCTTTGGGACGATCGAAGTTGCGAATTGATATAAAGTTGAACCCTCCCCTTCCCTTCTACCCCAACTTCCCTTCTATTTTCATCCAACGTTTTACATCGCCGACTCCGTTACCATCTACTTTACCATCGCCAATACCAATTGGTACAACATACATCAACCTATCGCCCAAACAAAGAATGAACAAGTACTCCCCGCCCCAACCTCTGGAACCAAAGACCTCCGAGGAAAACTTCTACTCCATCCAATACCGCGATTCCGTCCACAACCTGCCTCCACCGCCTACCAAGAACCGCCTGCCTCACCGCAACCGCCGCGACCTCCTCCACCCCAAGATGCAGTTCCACCGGCCGCCGCGCACCATCTCCAAAGCGCCTGAGCCCGCCCCCAAACCCGTCACTC
>JADGJL010000506.1:0-19511 GCA_027600665.1 Irineochytrium annulatum
GGGAAGGGTGGGAGCCAGGAGTATTAATGGGATGGGTTTTTGCTTTCTTCGAAATTTGCTGTCGTAATAATATATCGCTGGGACTGGGTGTCGTGGGTCTGCTTTAGCTTCAGAGTTGGGTGTTTGTATATACAACTACTTGCAATATACATAATTATCCGCGCATTGTGACTGGATCCTGATGTGTCTAGCTGTTTTCCTAGCATTCGTCGTTAATCTCCCTTCATCTCTGTCAAAATGAAATGCAGTTGGGAGCAGGAAGGAGATTCTGCTCACTGCCACTGGCAATATTCAATACGGAATCTTTATAAATCAGCACAATAATAATAAATATTGGCCAGAATGGAGTGCGCCACCCCACGCGAGCGAGCAAGATCTGGCACACTCACTGCCACAACATGGGTGGAAGGGCTCGTTACCACGAGGCTGCTGGAACGGGGAGTTCGGTACACCTTGTGCGCCGCATGTCGGTTGGTTCCTTCATTTTTCGCGCTTCATCTCCTATTCCAAAACAGAAGCCTCAATGCGCTCATAAGTGAAGAGATCTGCTGCACTGCTTTCTTTCTTCGCTTCCGCAGTAAGTTTCTTTCCGTCAACGTCGGCGGCTCCGTCATCCCCGCAACAGAACGATGCGCTTGCTTGCCGTCCTCGTCTCATGCCTGGCCGTCGGCTCGGCATCTCCCTTCGGGCCGCCAGCGAAGACCACCGTGAAGTCGACTACCACTTCGACGACCGCGAAGGTCACGTCGACTTCAACCAGCATCAAGACTTCGACTTCCACTAGCGTGAAGTCCACATCATCGTCCACGGCCGCTACCTCTACCTCCACCAGCGCGAAGCCCACCTCGACCGTTGTCACGTCAACGACCAGCACCGGGAGCACCTCGTCCTCGATTACGACGCTTACCAGCAGCACCGCACTTGCCTCTACCTCCAGCACCGCAACGATCCCTAGCAGCACGTCGACGCAAATCAGCAGCACCACCTCGACCACCAGTCCTACCGCGGTCCCGACGGGCACATTCGAGGTCGATCAGCGCGCGCTCATCTTAGGTTGTGGTGATGGGAGCGAGGAGTCGCCCGCGTTCACGCTCAAGGTATTTACAACTTCTGTGCCGGCGCCACTTGATCCAAATCAGTCACTAATCACCGTGTTGTTCTGTACTTGCAGTCTTACTCAATTCCTTACGATGTGGTTATCGCGGCCATCAGCAACTTGACGAACCCGCAGCCGTTGAACTTGGAGTATGCGGTCGGACAAGGGCGGTATAGCATGATCATCCTGCCGAATGCCCAGATGCTCAGTGAGTTTACTGATGAAATCATCGCAGCGGATTGCTTGATTGCTAATCTCTGCTTCCCTATCCAGTGCAGAACGGCACTGGCGGTCCGTACATCTCAACTCTGACACCCACTCAATGGTCCCAGCTTCGCACCTACCAAGCCAACTACGGCGTCCGGTTGGTCGCGCTCAACGACCAGCCCGACGGCGTCTACGTCTCCCGCTATGGCGGCTTCTGGGGCGTCTCCGACTCCAACAACATCATCGTCAGCCCCGTCACAGGTGTTCCCTACACGTCGGCCGCGGGCCTCACGTCCACGTGGTCGTTGCCGGCCACGGGCTTGTATCACACCCCCGGGACGATCCTGAACGCGGCCGCGGCGACTGAGGTGCTGCAGTTTGGCGTGTTTGCGCCGGATTACCCGGTCCTGACGTCGGCGGCCGTCGTGTTGAGTTACGGCAATAGGACCCAGATGTCGTTTTACTTCCCGTGCGGCTCGGTGAGTGCGAGACTCTAATTGTATGGATGAATGCTAAATTTGAATACAAAGTGGTCGACCACCTGCCTCACTATTAGCCACGTAAGTCTCATCCTGCCTTTTTGTTTGCAGCTGTTGCTAACTTCTTAAATAAACAGATCTGGGTACAATGGGGCACTCGCGGTCTCTACAACGGCTTCAGACGCATCTATTTCGTCCCGCAAATCGACGATATCTTCCTCACGACCGACGGCCTGGACGAGAACGGCAAGGCTGTCGGCTTCCGCGTCTCGCCCGCGGACATCAATGGCATCATCTCCTGGCAGTCGGACATCAACGCCCGCATGCCGAAGGGCTCCGACTTCCGCCTCGAGTTCGCCTACAACGGCAACGGCATCCTTGAGATGAGCGCCGACCATACCGATTACTTCCTCGACATCGACGTCGATCTGACCGATACCCCACTCGACTGGGTCAAGCCCCCCGGAACCGGTTACAACCTGTGGCCGCAGCCGATCAGCAAGCTTGACCAGAATTGGGACGCCAACACGCTGATGCAGTACGACCCGCTCCTGGCCCACCTCCGTACGCCCGCCATCAGGGATCAGTTCTACTGGTGCTCCCACACATTCACGCACGAGATCCTCAACAATAACTCCTACGCCGACACCATCGACGAGGTGACCTTCAACTACAAGATGGGCGGGCCATCCTACGCCAACGTCATCGGCCAACCCAACTGGTCCAACATCTCCATGGTCACGCCCGGTATTTCCGGCCTTTTCAACGCCGACGCCCTCAGGGCCCTCTGGGACTTTGGCATCATCGCGGCCGTCGGCGACAGCTCCCGCCCCAAAACCTACGACGCCAACATGCCCTACTGGTGGCCCCTGATCACCACCGTGGCCAACAACGGCTTCGATGGCTTCACCATCGTGCCCCGCCAGGTCCTCAACATCTACTTCAACGTCACGAACCCAAACTACCTCGTCACCCTCTATAACCAGATCTACCCGACCGCCCACGCCGACTTTGCCTACATCATGAACGCGGAGGTGGAGCGCGTCAGCCGCATCCTCATGGCGCTCTCCTGGAACCCCTACATGTTCCACCAGGCCAACCTCCGGAACGCTGACATGCCCCTCGTCCCCATCCCCGGCACGACGCGGACGGCCAGGCTGGGCCTGTGCCAGCAGTGGGTCGAGACCATCCTGGCCTGGTACGGCGCCCACGTCACCTGGCCCCTGGTCACGATCAAGCTTGACGACCTGACGCGCGCGTACTGGGCGAGGAAGACGAGCGACACGGCCGGCGTGAGGGTCTGGTACAAGGGCACGAGCGTGGCGGGCGGCGGCGTCCAGGTCGGCGGGTTGTTCGTGACGGCGGCCGTGAGCTGCACGGCGCCCGTGACGCTGCCTCTGAGCGTGGCGGCATCGAACGTTGTCGTTCCCGCCGGTGGGAGGATTGAGCAGATTGGGGATGATCCCGTCACCGTGTGGGTGCCACTTATTGGAGGGGCGGCGCCGGTGCAGGTTAGCTTCCACACCGCGTTCGTTTACTAGAGGAAGAGATGTTGGCGCTTTTCCTTTTTCTTTATTGGGGTACACTTGAATTTCTATGTAAAATGTAGCTCGTTTTTGGTTGCATGACTTGCGATTCTCTCTAATCCTTTCTGTCGCTTTCAATGTGACATCTTTCTTTCGTGCGTTTGTCGGTCTTGCAATGCCCTACGTTTCTCGGAGCTGCTCTTTAACAATTCGTTTCGCTTGAATTACATTTTTTGATTTTTCTTTGTACACGTGTTCACCTTTTGTTTAGACCTAGTTGCTGACACTGATTTAGCAATGAACGTTGTATTTGTTCAAGATGTTCTTTGAGCTCGGGTGATCATGTAGGCGTCAAAAAAAGTGCTTCGTCACTGTGCTCGGAAAGTGATTGTGCTGTGCTGTCATGTTAACAAAATAACACTGAAGTACGAGTTAAAATGTTCTCGGTTTTGGAATGGAGAATGATTGGATCGCCTTGAACTGCGAGAGTTCTCCTGACATAAATACACCGTCAGTACGACTTCACAAGTGAAAAGGGACAACGAAGCCCGCTAAGACCCAGGAGGGCTTGAAAGTGGCTTGGGGGCTTGGCAGTTCGCCAGTCAAGATCAAGATCCACTGAGACTGCGACCCACCACTCATCGGCACAAGCTCCGGCTCCGTCTCGGTCCGTGCCGCCTTCGAAAGCACTGGCACCGACCGCCACGGAATGGACGGGAACGCGACCGTGCACCCGACTACCGACGTATTCGCTGAGGTTGGCGGTTCACAGCACATCCTGCCCGCCGGCTCCGGCGCGATCATTCCTATTGACCTGATCAACCCTGTGAGCCTCTCGCCGTCTACGTTTACCGCCCTGGAAGCTCTCGAGCTGCTATGTTACCCGCAGAATCTCGGCCCGTGCATGTACGAGCGTCGTCGAATGGCCACAGCTAGCCGGATGGGCGCGGCCGGCAGTCAATACGCCCTCCAAGATATCCCGCACGCCGTCCGCGCAGCCATAAACAAGAAGACCGAGGACGAACATCAGATCCAGATGGCAATCGACAGAAGCCGACAGGATGAAGCCGGGACGTCGTTACCCGTCCCCGTACCTACGTTCGTGTCAAGCGCCGCCAGTAGCCTCATGGACCTTCTGTTGAACAGCTCGCCGCCGAGACTCCAGAGCTCGTCGTTTTACAACCTCCTCACCCGCTTCGCGACCGCCCAGCTTCTTCCCTACATCGAGCTCATGTCCACCCTGGGCCTTCTCGAGTCTCTCGCCGCGAAGCTCTGTGCGCTTCACGACCGGCTTCAACCACTGCCTTCCAGCTGCGCGCCTAAACCCCACGCGCTCCTGCTCGAGGCCGCCCACCTCATCGCGCGAAACGTCGACGCCATCCGCGAGGACGGCCGCCAGGTCTACGCGACGGCGCTGGCGTTCGCGCCGCTCGACTCGCTGCTGTACAAGACGTACTCGCACCTCCTCCTTCGCAAGGGCATGCCGTGGAGCCCCGTCGTTCAATTTCGGCTCGGCGCGCCAGCCACGTGGACGGAGGCCGGACCATCCGCGGGATTGGTCTCGGTGATCGACTTTGCCCTCGTCGGCGGGCCGCCGGTGAAGTACGCGGGCTCCCGTACACGGAGTGGCTCCGGGCTTTTCCTCCCTTCGCCTGACGGGATGTTCGTGCTCGTGGAGCGTAACGAAGGCGTCTGCGAGGTGCGTGGCGTTGCGACGGGTGCTCTCGTTGGCAGCGTTAAGTTCAATCCAGGCTCAAGGTTCGCATGGGTTGAGGCTACCGGGTCGGAGGGGACTGAGGGCGACGGGGTCTCTCCTCCGGGCGTGCAGCCGTGGGAGATGTGCGCATGGAGGGACGAGGCGTGGAGCCGGAGGCCGGAGAGGATCGTGCTTCTCAATGCCCCACGTATTTGGGACGACTGGTACGGTATTTGCGCAGAGGCGAAACTGGAAGATCGGTTTCGGATGTTGATCGTGCCGGCCGAAATTACAGCAAGAGCATGTGAAACCGTGGCGATCGGAAATAGCAACAAGAAACGAATCGTCTGGACCACGTACTCGCGCGACGGATCGCATGTGGCGTTCGCCTTGAATACTTCCGAGATCGTTGCGTACCGACTAAAGCCGGACACAAGTATGTAGCGCTCGTACCTGACGGGAACTCTTCCAATTAACCTATATCGACAGAATTCTTACACTGTATTATGAAGTCCAACGCTTTGTTCTCGAGATATGATAAACCGCATCATATTCCGCAGGACAGCATGTGTGAGATTCCAATGATGTTCTCCCATGACAATCGTTATCTTTTCACCCCGAGCCATAACCTTGTAGTCGAGGTGTCGGATATTCAGCAAGGTATTCCAGCGTTTTGGCGAGGCCTTGTTCTTAGTCAACTATTAACATAGCAAATTAGGGGTGATAATTCGACGAATTGATCTCGACCCAACGATATTATCCCGCGCCGGGCCTCCTTTGGACGGAACAAATACTGGCATCAGTATAGCTTATAAACATCGTATTTGCGCCATGGCGATATCCAATAACCGCCAGATCGCCTTTGCTGCCACCGACGGCCGCGTCTTTCTCGTCACGGTGGTTGATGGCGGTAAGCACTCCATATCGTTGATCCGATCACTAATGCTTTCGACTCAGCGTGCTACCGCACTCCATCACACCTGTACATTGAACCAGCCCTTCTGACGCTCTCCTTCTCCGCCGACGACCGCCTGCGGTCGCTTCACAGCAGCGGCGTCGTCGTCGTCGCTGACACCTCCTCCGCGCACACGCCCCGTCTTTCACGATGCGTCCTCCCACTCGGTAACCTCTCTCCCGGCGGCGGGCCTCTCTTGGACGCCGGCGCGTTTGTTCCCGACGCCGACCGCGTTATTCTCCCGCATCACGAGCTGGGGCGCGGCGGGTTGCGCGTCATTTCTTTTGGAGCGATGTTGAGGCCCTGGGAACCCTTTCCCGCCACTACAGCGATGGAGGTCGACATCGCCCGGGTGCACAAGAAGGCAGCCGCGGCGGACTGCGAGTGGGAGGGCAAGGCGTCCGAGCCGCTGCCTGGAGGCGAGAAGTACATGTGCATGGCCGGGTCGACGGGGAAGTACGTGTGCGCGGGCACGACGGCGGGGAGAGTCAGGGTGTGGGATGTGCGGACTGGCCTGCATTTTGACTTGTCCGTTGGTGATGGTAGGAGCGAGGTCAAGGCGTTGTGCTTTTCGAAGGGGGCGACGTTGATTGCGGCGTATTTGCAAGATGCGGCTTTGGAGGTCTGGCAGTGGGAAAGCCGTAAGTATTGGCATGGCTTTCGTAGAAGTTCCTTTTTGAAGTTTCTTGCACATGTTGTTCTGAATGTGCGTGTTTGAAACACAGGTTCGAAGGTATGGAGAATTAATCCATTCGACGGCATGGAGTACAAGACTCAGGGATGGACAAGCGTAACGTATGCCGTCGCATTCTCTCCGGACGACAACAAGCTCGCCATCTCGGCGTCCACGTGCTTTCTTGTCTTTGATTGGCAGGAGCTGGCGCTGTTAATGCCTGAGGCCGGAACGGGCGGCGCGGTGCGCTCGTTGCAAAGCCACTGCTTAGTGCAGGGAACGGTGCCTAGCGGCGCCATAAGCGCCACCATCACAAGCATAGAGTTTCGCGGGTTCGGTCACGTCCTGGTATGCGCTGCCGGCAAAAAAGCCTCCTACAGAGTTGATCTTGGTGAGTTGCGATCTCATTGTCGGACATCTAAGTGACCATTATATTTCGCAGACGCTGAATCTGCAACATCAGTAACGGCGACAAAGTACGTTACGCCTCTATCGCCCGATATCTATGACAATACATGGGAGATTGACGCCTCCGGCCCCCCACGCGTCCGCGTCGCCCACCCGCATCGGCCGTCGCTTGTGGACTTTTACCTTCCTGGCCCCGGATTCCACGACGTCTCAGTCGAGCACGGCATTTACAAGGTGGTCTACCGCATCTTGAGCGGAACTGGAGGCGGGGACGGGATCGAGTGCTACGTGCTAAATCTTGGGACGGTGATCCCGGACGCGGAGCGGAGGCGGCTGGGAAAACGCGGCGGGGGGGACGATGAGGAGGAGAGGCCTGTGCGGCGGAGGGCAATCACGCCTGTACCGCTCGACGGCGGGAAGGACCATGTTGAGGAGCGGATGGAGGAGCCGGTTGATGATAGTTTTTGGTTAGAAGACGATGAACCCGATGACGAGGAAGAAGACTGGGTGCTGGAGGACGTTGAGTGAAGGCAGTGTGGACATTTCGATCCTTTCTTTTCCGCTGTAACTATTTAATAGTAAATCAACTCTTCGCACAAATGCGCCAAAAAATAGCGCTGCATATTTTGAATCAGGCTTGAGTATGGATTTTGCACCACCGGACGAGGCACCAGCACAAAAGCCCGCATCGTCATTAAACGCGGGCGTTGAGAACAATGATGATGTTGGCATGCACATAAATCAACTGGGGTAGCGCCAAGAAGCAAGAGGTCTGTAACGGCCAGGTAAGGAGTTGGCGGCCATCAGTTTCAGCGGGTGCCAATGAGATGGTGAGTTACTGTTTCCTATCCAGCACCCCCTTGCCGTTGCAGCATCCTCTCAACACCCAAGAGAAGAAGGTCTCCTCGACCAGGAACCATCCCGATATCCCGCCCAGGATCCGAACGCTTTCCTTCCCCGGAGTCGCCACCTTCCGGCCACCAGCCACCAGATCCCCCATCCCCATCCCGGCAGCATGACAGGCGTGAATGAGGCGGCCCCTCGGAGAAGGGTCCGGAAGAGCCAGTGGCGGATGAAGCTCGATAACTACTTCGTGAACGAAGGTCTGTGGATTGCATGCTCTTCTCGCTGCTAACTCTTCCCTTAAGCCTCGAAGCATTTCGTCCTGGCCCTCTGGATCGCCGCCAACATCGGCTATTTCATCCAGTCCTACTTGAACCTGTGGACGGCGTCGAATCTCAACACCTTCCGACTGATCTTGGGACACGGTCTGCCAATGGCCAGAGCCGCCGCGAACGTGATTAACATGAACTGCGCCATTCTGCTCTTCACCGTCTGCCGCAACATCATCTCGATGGTCCGGACGACCTTTCTGAACCGGTTTATCCCCTTCGACAAGAACATAACCTTCCACATCGTCATCGCGTGGTCCATTGTCTTTTGGACGTACGTGCACATCGTTTCGCACTACGTCAACTACAGAAACGTCGAGATCTTTGTCGGGAGGAACCATTTGACCGCGGAGGCGCTGGCGTTCATGTCGGGCCCGGGCATTACTGGTCAAGTCATTACGGTGGCGTTCTTCCTCATGGTCACGTCGGCTGTTGAGGCCGTGCGGAGGAAGTACTTTGAGATCTTCTGGTTCACGCACCATCTCTTCATCGTCTTCTTTGGCGGCTTGCTTATGCACGGCGCTTTTTGCTTCATTAAGGTAATGTACGCTCAAATGTTCGTGTGAAATCTGACAGCCAAAAAAAAACAGGCGGACTTCGGTGACCCGTGCCGCGGCGGTCCCATGTTCTGGAAGTTCTGGGTCGGTTCCGGTGTGTTCTACCTTATGGAGCGCATCATCCGCGAAATCCGCGGCCGCCGCAAGACGTACATCTCGAAAGTCGTTCAACACCCCTCGAACGTCGTCGAGGTCCAAATTAAAAAGCCCTCTTGCGTCACCAAGCCTGGCCAGTACATCTTCATCTCGTGTCCGGAGATCGCCCTATACGAGTGGCACCCGTTCACGCTCACGAGCTCCCCGCACGAGGAGTTCATCTCGATCCACATCCGCGTCGTCGGTGACTGGACGACAGCGTTCGCGAAGCGGCTAGGTTGCAGGTTCGGCGAGAAAGATGAGGCGAATATGGCTCCCCCGACTTCCCTCCCGCTCGTCATGATTGATGGCCCGTACGGCTCCGCGTCTGAGGACGTGTTTGACTACGAGGCCGCTGTGCTTGTCGGCGCGGGCATTGGTGTCACGCCCTTCGCGTCCATCCTTAAGACAATCTGGTACCGTATTAACAACCCCACGGGCCTGATCAAGCTCCGGAAGGTCTACTTTATCTGGGTCTGCAGAGACAAGGACGCGTTCGAATGGTTCCAGGACCTACTTGCCACGCTTGAGGAGGAGAACATCGACGGCTTCATCGAGATCCACACGTACCTAACGCAGGGCGTCAAGATTGACGAGATGCGGAACATCATTCTAAACGATGAGGAGGGTACGAGGGACGCCATCACGGGCCTTAAGAGCCCGACGTACTTCGGCCGGCCGAACTTTGACCAGATCTTCAAGGGCATGAGGCAGACGCATCCAGGGACGGACATCGGCGTGTTTTTCTGCGGGCCAAAGATTTTGTCAAAGACGTTGCACAAGGCTTGCAACAGGTGGACGGAGAACACCGAGAACGGAACCAGGTTCTTTTACGGAAAGGGTGAGCTTAATAGGTTTCGTTTCCCTAAGCCGTTTGCTGACAGTACTCTTCAGAAAACTTCTAAGCCACATACCCCAGAAGTACGCATCAATGTCGCACGCTCCTTGCCGCTTGTATTCCCCACATTATCATCGCTTTCCCACTGCATCATCCTTTCTTTCTCACCGTGATCAACCCCCAAATTGTATTTTTCGCTGTCCATACCAGCTTCCCCTTTCCCTTTTCCTTGCGAAGCCATAGTACGAAAGGTTACAGTAATCATACCGGATTCTACGCAAAGGACGTTTTTTGTTCTTTTTTACATTTTCCACTATTCTCCTGTAGGACAAGTTACCTCCCTTTGTCGTGCACTTTGGAGGGGCTTGTAGAAGGGGAAGTTGTGGAGGGTAGACGATTACGGATTGAAGTGGTCTTTTTATTTTATTAGTTCTTCTGCCTTCTTTATCGTATGCTTTTTAAAAAGCCCTTTTTACAAAAACACTTCTGGTTCGTAAACAACCTTATCCCAACCCTTTTTGTCATGTTTTGTTTCTTTTTACCGTCATTCTCGCTGTCGGCATGGGTTAGCGTGATTAACTCCATCTTCCTTTTTTTTTTTTTTTTTTTTGGTTATTTTATTTCGTCATTAGGAGGGGTTATCAATCATTGGAATACAATGGTGTATATAATTTGATTGATCACAGCCTGTTTGATGATCGTCTGACGATCCGCCCGCCCCGTCACGACGACACAATCAGGATTGTGATTCATTTAATTGATTTCTTTCAGCCAGGAACATTCATGAACCGTGAATAGTTTATACTATGAGACAATGCAACATTACGCTTGTGAGGTTCTCTCATCGTTGAGGTGTTTAGGGTACAGCTCCATCCTCCGCAAAACTCGGTGGACGCGTTTTCACTTCGCTCCCCCACCCCTCCCATTTCTCCCCCATCCACATCTCCAAAATGCCCTCACCGCTAATCTCCGTATGCTTCAACCACGAGCGTCGCATCTCCACCCCGTTCAGCTCAACCCTTAAAATTTGACGCCGGGCCACGGAAAGGTCATGCGCGATGGTGGTAAATCTGGGAATCTTGGTCGACCCCCCGTTGTCGTCCTCGCCCTTGACGCCGAGTCGGAAGGTTGAGCGCTTGAATCGTGGAGCGCTGATGAGGTACACGTCCTGGCCCGCGACGGGGTAGAGCCCAACGGCGGCCCAGATGTAAAACGACGCCATCGAGGCACTGTCGTCGTTGCCAGGTATGCCGTCTCGGGCGGTACTAAAGTTTCCCGCGAGGATCTCGTTAATTCGCGAAATAGATTTGTCCGGCCTGTAAGTGAATTGAAGTCAATTCAAACTCGAACGGGAACTCGCAGCAGAGGAGGCAATAACAGCTCCCATTCGCGAATAAACCCACCTCCCAGCATAATGATAGAGGTATGGAGTTAAAAACGCGGGCTCATTGCCTGGGTTATAATACTTCAGCTCGAAAAAAGCGTCCAGCCGCCTGATAAACTTCTCGTCTCCGCCGCTCGCCTTTATCACGCCCTGCACGTTCTGAGGCACAAACAAGCTGTACGCCCAGGTGCCGTCCTCGTAAAATTCACTGTTTCGCAATCCACAATAGGCCCACGAGAAACGCTTCGAGGCCGGTTTGCTGAACAAATGTAATTATGGTCTCGTCAACCGCAAGGGAGAGCGTCGGCAAAGCACTCACCAAGTGTCGGTATCGGCCCATAAGCCCGTCGCGAATTGGCCGTTCAGGTCCTTTGGTACGATAAAGCCCGTGATGTTGCGTTCGCTGCCGACGGCGTCCGCCTTCCACAGATTTTTCCAGTTCCCCGATCGCTTGAGGTATTTGCGTGCCTCTTCGAACCTCCCAAGCCCTCGCGCGACCTGATACAATGAGAAGTCTCCGCTGAGAGCTAATTAGCACAGGCTTGCACCATAACACAAAAGCGCTTACTAGGCATACTCCATTGTGCGAGCGGCCGATTTTTTATACATGCTGCAATTTGCAATCTATTACAAATCTGGAAAATATACACGTAAACTTACGTGCTCTTCTCGGTCTGCATCGGTACGTATCCATAATCCCGCCACTGCTCCACGTTGCCTCTACCGGCGTACAAGGAGTCGACGGCCCTCTTCTCCGCACCTTCAATCATAAGATCGAGGGCAAAATCCCAATTGATGTCCTTCAGGCCTTTCACGTATGCATCCGCTACGACGACCTCGGCACTGTTTCCAACCTGAGTGATGCCCCAGTGGTTTCCAATAAAGCAGTCGCCGAGGGCTTTGAACCTGCGCGGATGACGTGAGTAATTTTTCGACGGAAGATGTGAAGTTAAGAGGTTACCTCGACGTCACGGCGCTCGTAATGAGCGAATTCACCATCGCTGACTGCCTGCATGGCGCAAGGAGGGACAGCAGTGGATGCAGCGTCCTAAAGGTGTCCCAGAGGCAATAATAGTCGTCGAAGTAGGGCTTGTTCTCGTGCACCTTGCCCTCCCAGAGCGGATTCTCGCCCGTTCGGTTCGTCGGCATCAGAAACACCCGGTAGAGACTCGAGTAAAAGATTGTATAATCCCCAACGCCGCCGATGACAGGACCCTCAACCATGATCGATGACAGCACATCCTCCCACGCGTCCAC
Organism: Irineochytrium annulatum; assembly: GCA_027600665.1. Lineage (NCBI taxonomy): Eukaryota > Fungi > Chytridiomycota > Chytridiomycetes > Chytridiales > Chytridiaceae > Irineochytrium > Irineochytrium annulatum. The sequence goes on from JADGJL010000506.1 coordinate 12,384, forward strand.
CGCACCCTCCCGCACCGCCTCAAAGGTCGATGTTGGCGCAACCTCAGCCAAATTGTCGCACGCTTTCGCGACCGAAAGAAAGGAAACACCCACTCGCACCTCTACCTCCACCTCGTCGTCGACGGTCGGGTCAATATCATACGTGAGAAAGCTACCCAGCGGCATACCCTTAAGCGTCGCAGACCCCTGGAACGAAGAGGCTGTCAGTTCCTTCCCGTTCCACCCGGAACTGGTCTTCGAGTACGGGAAGAAGCCTGTGCCCCAAACGCCGTACCTGTCGGGTCGCAGGGACGGCTCGGCGCACAGGTGCACCTTGTAGTGGCCCTGGTCGTGGAACGGCGTTGGCCCGTTGAGTCCGCCGGACCAGCTCTCCTTGAAGAGGCCCGAGGCGACCACGCGCAGCCCGCCGGGCAGGACGCGGACGGAGCCTTCCAGCAGATTACTGGCGTCGTGTTGAACGTGGAAGACGGCGTGGAGCTTCAGAAAGTCGACTTTCTGCTTGCTCCTCGATTGGTGGTCGACTAGGGCGAGCTTTGGGTTGAAGGTCCACCGGTGAATGGCAGCGCGATTTGCCGCTGCAAACTCGACGGTGACGTTGAAGCGGGAGAGGGCCGCGGTGTAGTACCTGAAGATGTCAAGTAAAATGGTTTGAACAAATTACCTACCCTACCGCCATGCCCTCATTTGTCCTATTCGTCGACATGGACCACACCGACGGATTCCGCGGCGCCATCGGATCCAAGCCGGCATCAATCAAAAGTGGGAACAGGCCCATGTTCTGGTACGAGCGGCCTCCCCCGATGCCCGACGCGTGCACATGGCTGATCCCAAAGACCTCCCGCGTCGAATGGTACCCCTGCGGCGTCTTGTCCGAGTCTACGCCGACCTTCACCATCCCATGCGGCCGTGACGCCCCCGCCCAGACGTGGCCCTCGCCGTCGGTCCCGACGAAGCCGTCGACGAATTTCGACACCGGCATCGCGGGAAGATGGCGTAAGTCGTCCAGAGCGTCATCGGGCCTCACGCTCGGGGCTCGGATGGGGACTTTTTGGCGCCTCGGGAGGACCAGGAAGCCATCGTGGCGGACCTCGGCGTCCATCAACTTCCGCTTCCGAGCCCAGCTGGCGTCGTCGACCTGGGGATGATCATCGGTCGTGAGGATGAAATAGGCAAGGTACGTGATCACGGCGACGACGAGAAGGCCGAACAGCCGGGCTCGCCGGGGCAGAGGCATTGATCTGGGCTTCAAGCCAGGAGGGAAGCAGGCGTTCAAGCCATCGGCTTTCAAGGGGACATGGAACGATGGATTTACGCGGTTTGACCTTCCTTCGTTCCCGGATGACTCACGACGATCCGCGGAAATCCTGAATTAAATATTAAATCTTCGAATTAGTTCCTCGTATTTTTCAATTATTTTTCTCATTAGGAAGCAAATACCGGGAGGTGGCGCAAATCGACAATGGGATCACCGTGTCGCCGGTTTCCTTGCAAGGTCTGGGCCTGCGTGCGTTGGCGGTGTGAGCGAGTCCGCGGCTATCAATCAGCCGGTCCGCTACCACTTGCCGACCTCCACCACATACGCGACCGTAACCCCTCACCGAATACGCGGTCGTAACCCGTCATCGCCCGCCCCAAGCCGGCCTTCGCGTCCAGCTGCGCGTTATGGACGACGCCGACCCAAATATCCACCATCTTCTCCTCCGCCTCGCGAAACAGCAGGCCGCCCTTCGCAGTCTGCAAGCGGACACGGAGGATGTCCTCCTAGCAGTCCTCCGCGCGTCGTCGCCGGGCCACACACACCATAACCTCCCCCCGACGCAGGGGCACCGGCACGGTGCGTTCCACTCAGATTCATCGCATAATGGCTCATGCACTTTGTTGGTAGCGAACGCCTTTCACCACCATCACCACCACTTCGCCCCGGCATCAGCCCCGCCATCGGCCCCGGTGCTCGACCGATCGCCCAGCGGCGTCGTGGACGCGTGCGTGGAGCTTGCCATGGCGGCCGTGTACGGCCCTTCACCCCAGGCCGACAGCCGGAACACGAGCCGGCTCTCGGGCTTCTCAGTTCTCTCGCACGCGCCGAATGCCGCGCACCATCACGGAGACCTGATCGTGCACGGCCCCCACGCGTGGAGAAAGAGGACCAGCATGGTAAAAAGCAGCCTGTCGAGCGTCTCTGTCACCAACAACTCGGTTCCGTCGATGGCGGCGGAGCAGAACGCCTGGCAGAGCCGTCAAGACGCTGGCATGGGATCTGGCCAGGGCACGTTGGGGTACATGGGGAAACAGAGAAGTTTCTCGATGCCGCCTTCTGTGTCGGCACACGCATTCCCGCGACGCATCTCATCCGAGCACATAACGGGCGGAGTACTTGCGGGAGGCGTTGAGTCGACGAAGGGCGCATCTGGGCGGAAGGCTGTGAGCTCATGGTTGCTAACTAAGCCGCAATTGGACGGAGCAGACAAAGGGCAGTCGGACGAGCATGTACACGCGAACTCAGTCGTAAGAAGCCAGCGTAGCGTTGAAGTCAAGCCGAGCACCGATGGCAAGGATCATGGTGAGCATCCGAATCTGAGGCGAAGCCGACAGTAACCATCGCTTTGATGTAGAATCGAAGTCGACCTCCGACGTGTCAGCATCCCTGCATCCTCGGAAAGACCGCCGGCCCGAGGTGGCCATCTTCCTCGACCCTCCAGCCGAGACGTCCAAGAATCCAAGCATGAGCAACAGCGACATGCAGAGCGACACGTCCGAGGACCCGCGCTTCCAGAGCTTCCGCCCACCAAACAAGAGCAGTAACGGCGTCGTCTCGCTCGCGAGCACCCGTCACCTTGACTTCCGGTCGCTGAGGCATTTCCAGAACACCCACCACCGCTTCTCCGAGTCTGTCGTCAACCGGTCGCCCATCTTCAGCGAGATATCAATCACCGAGACCGCCGCCGTCCGCCTAGCCACGACGTCCGGTTCTATTGGCAGCAATATCGGCGGCGGCGTGGCAGTCACGCAGCCGGCGCGCGGGCCCCTCGTCGACATCGTGATAGCTACAGACCCAAAGGTACGGAAGGGTGCCATAGGGACTACGGCTAGCTTGCCTGCGCCAGCGGCGGACGGATTTATTCCGAAGCTAGTGGAAAAGGGTGGCGCGGGCGGCGCAGAAGTCGCGGGGGTCGGTGATAGCGGGGAGCACGGGGAGGTTAGGGGCCTGACGTTAGCCGACGTCCTTGAATGGATACACGTCGAGTACCTCGCGTCCGCGTGCTACAACGAATTTGGGGAACTATTTGTTGGAACCGCGCAAAGGGACGTTCATGTCGCTACCGTAAGGGCGGCGCCGCCAGGGGAGTATGTTGGGATGCATCCGCACTCAGTTGTAATTGTTTGGTGGGACATTTTTATTTTAGGTAAGACGTCAATGACTACATCGCGGCTGTCTCTCAACTCTCGCCACTTCTTACAGTCTGGATGATATGCTGCCTTCTGTCATTACCCGTCATTGTGTCGATACCGCACGACGTCAACTCGTTCTTCTACGGTGCATCCGTAACTGCCTTCTTCGTTGTCGATATGGTGAGAAAGCTTCTGACGCGGCGCCAGAAGTCCAAGTTTTCGCTCTCGACGAATACGTTAGGAAGCTCGGTCGCGCACTACTTGGTAAAACGACGCCCTTCCAGCATAGATTGCTGTCTTCAGCTAACTTGTCTGCCAACAACAGCGCAAAAATTTCCTCCTCGACCTCATCGGCCTCTTCCCTTGGTGCACACTCATGTACATTGCCGTCCCCCAGCTCGAATTCCCCGAGTCCCTCCTACTCGTTAACATCCTCTATTGCCGCAACGCCGTCCCGATTCTCCGCGACAACCCCGTCATGGGCCAGCTTTACAAGCATCTTCAAGGGCTCCTCCGCGTTGGCGGCGCCTTCATGAGCGTCTTCATCTTCATGAGCCTTCTGATTTGCTTCCTCCACTACCACGCGTGCCTGCTGTTGTTCTACGGCAAAATCACGCACTACGACGCCGCGAGCTGGTTTCCGCTAAGGCACATGCTGGAAGGGAACGCGTTTGATCAGTATGTGTGGGCGCTCTTTAACAGCGTGTCAAATACTTTTCCGGTCACGGGTTACAAGGCTACCGACACGGTCGAGCAGGCGTTGTCCATCTTGGCTGTCTTTATTGGTGCCGTGCTGTATGCCGCGTTGGTGGGCACCATCTCGTCCTTCAGCTTGGGACGGGATGCGTCGGGGCGGAAGTTCAAGGAGAAACTCGACGAGGTGAACGAGTTTATGGAGGAAAAGCAGCTGCCGTCCGATGTGCGGCGGAGAGTGCGGCAGTATTATGCCTTAAAGTACCACGGGAAGTACTTCGACAAGACATCAATCATGAGCGAGCTGAACAAGTCTCTGCGGCAGGTCAGAAGACCTCGCTTCCGGTCTGACAAGTAAGACTAACCCATTTTATCAAGGAAATCGCAATCCACAACCTCCGAGGCCTTCTCTCACGCGTGCCATTCCTTCGCCGTGAGGAGAAGGACGGCCGTGACGACGTCTTCTTGGGGCGAGTCGCCGAGGTGCTAAAAGCAGGTCAGTAATTTTTTAGCACCCGTCTCGAAAGAGTTATAGTCCTAACTTGTGAACGCGAACAGAGTATTTCATGGACGGCGACATTGTCCTGGCGCAGGGCGAGTATGGCAACGACATGTACTTCATCGAACGCGGGTCCGTCGATATTATTGTGAACGGGCGGTGCGTGGGCGTGTTGTCAGACGGCGCTTTCTTTGGCGAGGTCGCGCTCCTGGACTCGTCACCTCGGTCGGCTACTATCAAGGCGTCATCGCACACGACTCTGTTCCGGCTATCAAAGGACGATTTCACGCTGATAACCGATGATGTGAGCGGATTTTGTAAACTTCAAATTGCTTCCACAATTTTTACCAACCCTACCTACTGCAGTTTGATGACGTGCGAAGAAAGATGATCGTTGTTTATGAGGACAGATTGGAGCGAATTAGAAAGGAAAGGCTGGAAAAGTTGAGCGGATGTCATTGAGCCGGTCGAACAGTAGTTCCAGATACATACTTAAGCTACTTGTTGTTAGAGTAGTGCCACAAAGTGGGGTTTCATGTCCTAGTGAGGAAACAGTGGATATATTGATCCTTCGCACTCTCGAGCAGGATAACGTGTCACGAACGTTTTCATTGATTTTTTTTTTTTTTTTCCCTTACCATTACTGAACATCTTCGTCCGATTTTTTTTTGGAGCCTTAGTGACGTAGTAGTAACGTTTTGAGGGTTGCAGAGAGCAGCCAGGACTGGGGGAAGACGGACAACTCGAACTCACATTACAATACAACGGGTGCTTTAACCATGAACGCTGTAGCATCAGCAGTTCGTCGGGCGCAATACTCTATTTATACTATGAGGACTATCTTACAACACGTTGGGATACAAAGGGGTAACTTGGACATTATAAATAGTTAAGCGCTCCACCCCATCCTTCCACACTTGACCCGGATCAAATATCTCCCACAATAACGTGTACGGCTGCTGCGTGGCGTGTACCGGATGATGTTCCGGCTCCCATGCTTCCTGAATCGTCGGCCCAATATAATGGTGGCAGGTCCGTCACTCCCGCGGAGGCCGTCGTCGCGAACGCGTTGTCGAGATTCTGGAGCATGAGCCGACGAAGAAGGCTGGCCTGGGCTCGCTGTCGTCTAACCGCGAAGACAGTGAAGACGCAGATGAGTATGAGGAGTGTCATGCCGACGGCGAAGACGATGGGGATGTCGGAGTGGGGCATAGCGTTGTTGGGGCCGACAGTGGAATCGGGGTAGAGATATATGCAGGGAATGAATGCTTTTAGGTTGCCTGACAGCCACACACAAACGGTCCGGTTTTCTTGGTTCAAAGCCTACGCGACGCCCAACCGCAACGCCCACTCCGCACGACGAAGGTTGGTGATCGCTAAGAGTGACCCTGTTGGGCCGGCTCAGAATGCGCAGCCTGCCGGTTGACTGGAAGGCTCACATGAGATCATCCCGCCTACCTGATAAATGACACCGTGAACCTGCCAGCGCCAACCGCCGTCGCTTGGGAGCTCTGGCGCCACTACTTCATCCACAGAATGTCGCTGCGTGCATGTATGAGCATCGTCTGAGCGTAAGTCGCCAGCCAGAACACCATTAATGATTTCCCACCCGCGGGACCTGCGGTCATCATAAATAGCAAGGACGTGCAACAAATCCAGATGGTGCTGGACAGGAGCCAGCAGGATGAAGCCGGGACGTTGGTGCCCATGCACACTTCAGGCGCACCGCCGGTCCGGATCACCTGGTAAACACCTCGCCGCCAAAGGGAATAACGAAAACAAAAGATGGTGCTGGGTGTAGAGTGAGAAGGGAAGGTTGGAAATGAGCGCAAAAGGAGCGTGGGAAGTAACGACGCCTGCAAAGAAAACAAACAGGGATGTCGACAGTGCATCCGGCCTTGTGCGCCACCGCAGAGGAGCGAGGACGGAGAAAAACGATTCGAGACGATTAAGGGACATGTGCAGTGTTGTAGTTGGTGTTCAGCTCGATATATTACACTGCATATAAAGTAAACTAGGCACATGATTAAACCACCACACGGCACTGCACTGCGAAAACCCGACACCATCCCATCCGTACGACAACCCCCCAAAAAGCCGCTCACGTGGCCTTGCTCGATTGGTACTCTGCACGGCAATAGGTCAGTAAAGATGCTCAAGACAACCCAAGTGCCAAGCGAAAAACCCACTTGTAACCGCCTTCGTCCCCTCCGAAACGGCGTGCTTGCTCAACTCCCCAGGCAAGATCAATCTCACGCTCGTTTGGATCTCCCTGCTCGAGATCGTGGACCTCTTGTTGTAGGCGGCGAGCTTGGACGCCTCGCCCGCGATGCGCTCAAAGATGTCGTTGACGAAGCTGTTCATGATGGACATGGCCTTGTTGCTGATACCCGTGTCCGGGTGGACCTGCTTGAGGACCTTGTAGATGTAGGAGGAGTACGTCTCCTTTCTGGTCTTCTTCTTGGCCTTGGACGAGTCCTTGGTCTTCTTCTCGGCCGTCTTGGCGGGGGCTTTGCCAGCGGAGGGCTGATGGGGGAGGGAGGGAG